>KV751322.1:6237190-6259690 GCA_001698575.1 Mola mola | reverse complement strand
ATTTCTATCACCAAAGTAAGTGAGTGCGTTAGCATGCCAATTATCATTTATCTGGTTACCCAAGAACGATGACCAGATCGAGGAAACTCTGAAAGGAGGGTCCAACACTAGAACTCAACTTATCAATATTAATTAGGAGGGATATCGATTCCCTGGACAACAATCTAATACAATATTTATAACTAATGTGAAAGAATGTTTTACATTCTACAGAACAAAGTATCAGCAAAGAGCAAGGGGTTTATGTACACAGTTGCTCATTAAAATCCGCCTTTGTCTGCTAGCTCCTAGCATTGTTTGTCAAAATAAAGGCATATCGATTACTTAAATTTCGACTTATTTGATTAGATCGTTGGTAAGCAAATCAATGTATCTGTCTAGAGCAACGGATTACTAAATACCTTGATCCACCAGCTCATTTCTCCTTTGCTTTGACAGGCATCGGTTTTAATGATACTTTTAAAGAGACACTGTTTCTGATCTTTGACGTCTAATAAAACAAATGCGGAAGACAATCCAAACTTTTCCTTCCTTTTCTTCACCCTTTGGATGATCAAAGACCAACAAAACAGAGGTGAATCTTTTTGTGCTAAAAAGCTTGTGTTGTTCTCGACCAGGCTAAATGCTGGTTGCTCTTGTCTCAGTCACAGGACCACACCGATACACTCCAACACTAAACTGCACCGTGGATCGCGCCAAATGAAACACGGGCCACGTAAAGACAATAGCTATGTTTACAAGTGCAGAATTTCTTCAATCAGATTAAAAACTTGAGGGATTGGCAACTGTTTATATGGACGATAAATCAAATTATCCTATCATGATGTGTGTGTACATGCACAAAGCTTTAGTCAGAATAGCAGCATTTTTACATGCGCAGATTTGTCTAATTTCCCTAAAATAACTGCAGAAGAAGAAGTTGTACTTCCACCTGTGTGGTAAACAAATGTCAATGTGGCTACACTTTGCGCTTTTCCCTGCGATTTAAATTTGGCACTCTTAAAGAATGGACCTGGACCAGGTTCTGAAGGCCCTACTTTTGTTTCTACTGTCCTCCGTGATCAAGCTACAGGCTCAGCAACGCAAAATGCTCCTGCGTTACAGGAGGAGAGAGCTGGAGGACGTGAGCGGCACACATGCGCAGTGAGGGTAATTTTACCCCAAACAGGAGGTTGCGATCGGAGTATGTGTGTACATGGACGCGGTTCGGATTAAGAATCAGCATAAATCACCCATCTCGATCGGAATTTCTTCCAAATGAGCCGAATCGGATCAGAATCTTCCAATTGACGTGTTAACATTAAGCATTTTTAATCTGATGAGCCCTTTATTCCGAATATTTGTGTCCATGTAAACATAGCTATTGAAAAGGTGTGCCACTTTGGCTGTCTAAATGATCTGTGTCTGGCTGACTGGCAATGGAGTGAAACATCCCAACTCCCGTTGCTTTGTTTTGGGTTTGTTTAGTGAGCGCCGTCAGCTCTCACAGTCCGAGCCAAACACTGAACTGCTGCTTGTGCTGAAATCATTCTCCGCAGCTCCAGGCTGCTCCCTCAACCCGTTAAAGGGACAATAAATCAGGTTTTTACTGCCTCATGTCAAAAACATGATTTTACCTGTAAACGGGGGGCCGATGCGATACAATGGGATAGATTCCTGGTAGTCAGAAGCCACTTTTCCTCCATTTATTACCCTAATTTATCTACTCAGTGTCCTGATTAAGTCCAAAGCTTCACAGCTCAAGAACCAACTATTTTACTGCACAGCACAGCTACAACCAGACAATGTCTGACAGTTGATGGATTTTGTCAGTCAATTTAGGGCCGACTGACTGATTCATATGGGTATCAGCTCCAGCATGACATGTCCCGTAGTATATGCAGAGATCAGAATAAACTCTGCCATGATGAGGAGTCTAACAAGGACTATAAATAGGATTATAACTGCTGCCGAGTATAAAACACAGCACATCTTCAGTCAATGGTGCCGTTGAAAGCTCTTGAACAAAACTTGTGCATGACCTTGGATGAGTTTCACAAAACACCGAAATCCACTAAAGTGCGGTGGCCGAGGGGGGCGGGGGTTCTTTCCCTGACATCAGTCCACGCTGGGTAACAGCTGATAATAAGAGGCTATACTTCATTCCTGTCAACACTCTTCACAAAACACACCCCAAATCTAAATTTTTCAGAAGACGCACGGAACAAAAAAGTGCCCTAATGATGTCTTGAAATGGCTTAATGACCAGAGATACTTCATGTTCTGAAGGTTGGAAGCTTAGCCATCAAGTTTGTCCCTGTAAAGTGAGCTGAGTGAGCACTGAGCATGCAAATAACCCAAACATGATCCCTTATGGCACCTCAGAGGAGGTCGACAGGTCAGCCACACACACACACACACACACCTCTGATTGGTTGTGGGTTCATATGCAATGATGTGTGTGTTCACTGAAAGCAGTGAAAGCAGGACAGTATTTAGAGTAAAAGTGTCAGTGCCACACTGGGAAAATATTCCAGTCCTGCATGCTTGCTGCTGCGTCCGCTCTTCAAAGAGTTTGATCTCCATCTGCTCCACTTGTTAAGGGACTGAACCGTTGCTGTGTAAATAAAACTTAAATTTGACTTGGTGGTTAAAAATATGACTGAGGATTGACGGATCGTGAAATTGGATGGCTGCAGCTTTATGTAGAAGACCTGACAGCTTAACTCTTTGAGTAAACTTTTATCATGAGTTGTGTAGAATTTAAGAGGGAACACAATTATCCATCCTCTAATCTGTGTGCGTGGGAATGGTGATAATATGGACAGTAAAAGGAGTTATATTCCAAAAGTGACATAACCTAACGACAGTTACACCCCATCATTTCCACATGGAAGAATGTGTGTGTCTGCTCGTGTTTGTCCTGTGGGTAACAGAGCTGTGGGCTCTCGTGTGTAGGCCTCAGTGTACAGCGGCGCTGATCCCAGCTCTGTTGTCATGCAGTCAGAGTTTCCACACAGTCCGGCTTCGCTTGCCTCTTTCTCGCACTTACATAACGCACCGACACTGTCAGCTGTTTACCTGTCCGCGTTCTCCCTCCGCGAGCTCCTCTTCGGTTCGCTCCGAATTGTTCTCCCTCTGCCTCTCCTGTCGGGCTCCGCTCCGGCACTCTGCTGGCGGGGACAGCCGGGGGAGCTCACAGGATCATGGTGGGGAAAAGTTTCTCTGCTCGGCCCGACTTCTCCAACTTCTTCCACTCCTGTTTCTTGTTCTTCTTCTTCTTGTTTTTTGTCTTCCTCCTCTACTTTTCCCTCAACAATGTGTGGGAAGGAGAAGGTCTGAACACTCCTGAGAGAGGGAACAAAAAAGAAGAAGTTGCTGTGTGTTTACATCACATCCCGTTTCCGAAGAGGAGGAGGAGGAGGAGGAGGAAGGCAGCATGAGCCCTCTTGTGTCCGCCATGAGGCAACTTTTAATAAATCTACATCTTATTGCTTCTTTAATATCTCTAATATGCATCTGAATGTTAATAATATTTATTATTATTGTTATTATTATTCTAACTGTTGCTTTTGTTGTTGTCATACCTATTATTATTATTAGTAGTACCATTACTGAGCCTACTAAACATTTAATTCTATGTTGTTCTATAGTTTCCACTCTAATCTTAGTTTTGTAGTATTTTTATTTTTAGATAAATATTTAATTGTACGTTTTTTTTTTATTGATCCATATTTTTTATGCTTTTCATTTTCATTTATTTTAAGAACGAAATCACATCACAGCAGCATACATCTCTAATCAAATTAAATTCATTCCTGTCTTGAGCTGCGGTTCTGTCCATGAACGTGGACACGAACAAAAATGACAGAACTAACTCTAAGCGGCTGTAACACCCCAAACTCAATTTTAGCAAAGTCCTTTTTAACATCTTTACTTCAACTCAAATATGAATCTTATTTCAATCTTAATTCAAGGTTTTTCCACATCTGTGGCGCTACTTAATACATTCCAAATTCTTAATATTAAGACTGATGTTCAGAAGTTTTAGTTAAAAGTTGTCATTCATAATTGGATTCTAGATGATTCCAAAATGGTTCCTCCTGCACAATGAGAACTTTAACTTTTGGCACGTTAAGATGTTAATACTAATACTATGTAAGCTACTTTTACTAAAAGTTCTTATGTCAGGTACCCCCAACCCCAACAGATGAACAAATTAATCTATAAGCCTGTTTGATAAGATCAATTACAATAATTTTAAACATTTTGCTATAACTGAGCAATTTATAATGTATGTAGTGTTGGAGATTTCAAATGTATTTCATGTATGTATATTTATGTTTGGATGCATTGCCAGTTACAGTGAATGCTTATTCATTATTCAGTTTTCAAATAGTTTATCCCACCTTTGGGAGAGGTTTGGAAACTTTTATTCAAGAAATTGTGTGAAAGCCATTCCTGCATTTTTTTGAATTTATTTATTTCATTACACATTAAAACATTCTAAATTTGCATTGTTTATGTCAATTGATCGGGAACACATGGCCTATTAATAAAATAACTGTAGTCCTCTAAACATCCCACAAGGTTTGATTTTTGAATTAGCGAGCTGCTGGTCTAGTCACGTGACCGCCTCTGGCACGCTCACTGACACGCAGCCGCTGTCAGACAGCGCGCGTGTGCGTGCGTCGGACAGCAGGGGGCAGCAGAGCGTCGCAGCGAAAGGTGTCCGAGCTGCAGAATCTCAACTCTCCGTGTCCAGACGGTGAAGTGACGTGTTCTCACTGGCACGACGTGCGCTTCGATGTTTTACTTGGATAAAATCAATTTACCATCAAAATGTGGCCGACGTATGCAAACGTTTGTGAATTAGAAGTACTTACTTTGAAGAATAGAGTCTGTCAATGTTGTGATTGTTACAAATCTAGTTTAGCCACACAGATGTTTTTGCTTCTGTTTGCTGGCATCCCGTCACATTCCTATCGCCATGGCTGTATTAAGTGATTTTTTTTAAAAAATTAAACTTCAGTTGATAATTTGGGTTTGGTGAAGTCATCATGACTAAACTGTAAAGTGTCAAAAGTAAAACAATACTTGATTTACAGTGATTGATATGATTCAATGTGACATCATTACTGTTAGTACCGATTTATCACAGCGCGAGCAACATTTTAGTGGCGCAGCTGGTTTTAACTAAGCCATTAGGAAGGAATAATTTTCACCTCGTTGAGCCTTTATCAGTCACTCAAAATACAGCATCTGCAGAAAATGTCTATTATTTTGGTGGAAATAATAATGAGATCCCCACAAGCTGTGAAAATTTGGAACCGTCAGTTTATTGTTTTGTAATCCTATATTTTCATGATATTATTCGAACCTTGGAGTAATTAAAGAGCACGATTGATGAAATTAAAAAAGGGCAATATTTCTTTCTGAAGAGCAGTTGAAAGAATAGCATTAAATTGAACACCTGATTAGAAATGCATTTTTAGCCACGAATACAATACTTTCCTTCATCTAAATTCACTAATTTGATTATTTCATTCTCCATCCGAGGAGAGATTACATCAAATCCTTCATGTTTGTTTTTTATTCCTCATCCCGTCATCGTTCCCTTGTTTTCAGCCTGTCTCCTCCCTGACCACAAGATTGCGCCAACAGTTATATTTTATACCTTTTATACCCTTTATACCCTCTTCCCTTTAGCGGCGCTTCGTAGGGCAAAAGGAAGTAGGAGTCAACTTCAGCCTCTCACGCTGTCATAACTAATTTAAAGATTTGACTGCCTAGCTCTGATATCACAGTACAGTCAGAGTAAGAAGTGGTGTCACAGTAAAAACCCAGAGTTACTCAGTGGTTATGTTTCCTCACATTACATGCTCGGTTGTACTGTAACCTCTCGACCTCAGTGACACCTCAAATTCCAGGTTACAGCACCGTCCACTTGATCAAATCAAAACTATAAATCAACTTTAAAGTTTCTTTTGTAATAATTGAGAGACATATTGATGAATTAACAGACATGAATAAAAAAAAAAAAAAAAAAAAAAAAAAAAAAAAAAAAAAAAAAAAAAAAAAAAAAAAAACCAAAAAATGTAATATGTTCATTTTTTGCTTGAAGTATTTGGCATTTATGATGGGAAAGATTTAAATTCAGGTTCCCTATGGTTAATATTTACAGATATTTCTTGAAATTATTGGATGTAACAATAAGTGTTTGGTAGGATGTTAGCCATAACACCGTGTGGACGGGGTGCCCCTCCTCAAGTCTGGCTCCATGGTGGGGTCCCAGTACACCTCTGGGCAGGGTGCACAAGTCCTTGGTATTCATCATCATGGGAGTCTGTTTGAACCACACTTTATCTTCTGCCCCTCACTTAGGACTGATTTGCCTTAGGTGACCCCACCGAGGTCAAACAGCCCATGACAACAAAGCTCCTATTATTATTTGGGCATCCAAACCCTCCACCACTGAAAGGTGGAAGTTCATGGAACTTTTTTAAAGGGAATTTTCTTGCACATTTGGATATATAGTAAAAACAGATTAATAAATTACAAATGAAATTGTTTAATCAGTCAAAACCGCCTCTTGTTATGAGTAGCTACTTTAATTGAATGCAGCAAGAAAAGCAGTTGGCAGAAGTATGTTTCTAAGAAATGAGGCAAAAACGTATGTGTGTGCGTGTGTGTGTGTGTGTGTATTGGGACACTTCAGTCAATTGGAAATTTTAAAAATTATAAGGTTAAGAAAAGAGGCTATAAATAGGCACCGAGTTACGAAACGCATCAGTTACAGCACTAAAATTAGTAGAATTGTGTCAAATGTGTGATATAGTTGCACTGTCATGGTACTTTAGGGATGTGGGTGAAATCTCTAGAGTGTTTTTTTGGTGACCTCATGGGAGAATTAGCCTGCCAGAGAAAAGACTGATCCCATCATCAATAATTTAGCATACTCATTGATGTTGTAACTGTAACATATGAGGTCTGGAGTTTTCTTTATGTTCCAATATTAACTGGTGGACTTTTACTATTGTTCCTTTGAAATGGAGCAGCTACCCGATCTTATACTCTCTCTCCATATATAATAGAATTCTATATATTAGACTGCTCTATTATGGGGTGCAACCTTAATGTGCGTGTAGTGTACAAAGTACATTTATTCATGTACTGCACAATAAAGGTATTTATATTTATACTTTGCCAATACATTTCAGAGAGAATGTTATACTTTTGATCAATTTTTTACCAATTATGTTTACGTTTATGTACAGATCTTGATGCGAAAACTGGTATTTTGACCATTTTGAAATGATCTGTATTTATCTACTTTTACCCAGTAAAAGGTCACAGTATTTCCACTGTGTCTACCGGAGTTAACCAGTCATCAACATGACCGTGTAAGTCAAATTTGAGCTGCGAGATTTTTCTGATTGAGATGTCAGTGCCATCAGATGTTGAAAAAGAAACAAGCAAATTCTGAAAGCTTTCCAGGAGTGAGCAGACACCGGACAGAAAGGATTCTAATTAAGTGAAGTGGAAAATATAAAGACCTCTCTTGTCAAGATACTGTAGATGTCAGGATTTACTTGTTGTTGTTTTTTTCAAGTAAAAATAACAACATTTCACATTATTTTGATGTGTGCTGAGTTAACTAAATAACAGCTCCACCAACAAAGAAATAAATCGAAGAGAGAAAGAGAGGGGAGCCCAACAGAGGACAGCAACTCCTACATGTTGGCAACAGGGAGCAGTTAAAGTCAAACTGCTGTTCCAGGCAACATCCAGGCAAAGCAGTAGGAATCTCCCACGTCCAAACAATATGTAAACTCTTCCAAATGTGGCTGTGAGGGCAGCTCCGTTCTGTAAACACTGACATCATCACTCCATCCTTTCATCATGGGATTCCTCTGAATACTTGCCCTCGAGGTTCGTAAAGCTGTGCTGACGGCCTCATGCTTAGTCACTCACATCCTCTACAAATAAGCTGTGGGGGGACATGCTTATTTTTACTCTTGTTTTGTACTTGCTTCATTAAAATCATTTTTCAAGCACTAAATCCCCATTTTACCGCTAGCTCTGGTGCCAGAGCACAGGTTTGGTTGTTCAAATGTTTCTCGGCTCCCTGGGTACCACATTGAAAATATATCATATGTCATCACTGGTAACACCCTACAGTAAATGTATATTTATTAACTTTACTTAATGCCGTAATAGGCAAGAGCTAACAGTTAACTAATGTGCTACCTAATCATTTATTACTGGTCTTCATGTTAACTGAGAAATCAATTCATGCATTATTCAGGCTCTGTTAGAGAAAAAGCTGCACGTCGAGAAAGACTAGCGAATGTGGCAGTGAAGTGATGATTCTGTCGACCAATCAGCAGCCTGCAGTGGGTCTAGCCCCCTCTTTATGGTACAGTTGGGCTCTGGTTGGTACCCCAAGTGAAGGGTGACAAAACTGGCATGGTACAGTTTGTTATTTAAGGGTACAATTCAAGGCTTTTGACAATGGAAACACACACAAAAAAGCCCATCAACGTGAGGTAATTTTAGTAACTGATTATATGACACATTAATTATCTATTTGTAAATGCTTAATACTGCATCAACTAATGTTAATGAATGTATCCTGATGGTAGAGAGTAGTACTGATTCACCTAGAGTATGAATATGCTCCAGCCATTGATGAAATCATCAAAAACTCCTTTCGGAAAATTCTTCAATGGGGTTCTAGAGGCTAAACTTTTCTTACGGTAGAAGAAAACTAAGACAGCGGGATCAGAGCTTTGGTGAAACACACTGCAGATCAGTTTTTCCTATGTCAGGTCGTAACCGCCTGCCATCATGCTGGCAATGAAAATCTGCAGACTCTCAGACTGGGACGACCCGGTGGACCGTCAAATTATTTAACAGATGGACATTGTCCAGGCAGCTGAAACCTGACCCACTTCGTGTTCCCGTTTCTGTCCTTCGCACACACTCTCCACTCAAACAGGACAGTAACTAATGCTCTTAGCGTAGTTAACAGTAAACAGCAAACAACAATGACACATGCTTCTCCGTAAGGAGGCTGCATCTGCACACTGAAGAGTAACTGCTTTGGAAGAAAGCCAAATTTTTACGGCAGCTCTTTAGAGATAGATAAAGGTCTGTAATCAGCAGGGAGGAGAAGACTGTTTATTTCTGGGTTATCAGCAGCGAGAAATACCACACGATGGTCGCCACAGTATGATGGTGCAGTTTTTTGTGCATTCCTACAGCCGCGCCATGCTGTAATTGCTATTAATACAGGCCCTTTATGATTCATTCAAAAAAACGAAAGGTCAGAGGGACACTTATCTGGACACATTCCAGCTGGCTGCCGTCACACAGATTCAGTCAGTCCGCCTGAATCAGCTTGAGATACATGAGGACAGATACATGTGCACCATGAGCAACCGACATCTTGATAATAGTAACAAAATAGAAGGTCACAGGGTAATCTGAATACTGAACAACCATGAAAAATCCAACTTGTGCATTCACACTTTTAAGAAATTACAATTGCAATAGAGAATTTTAGATTTATTTGCAGAGCCTAGGTTTAAACCGATATAGAAAGTAGGCTTTGTAATTCATCTAGTGAAGCGGAAAATAAGGATGTTGCGTCCAAGGGCCACCTCTAATTGGTTCTTTCACAACAGGACTCATGAGCTTGGCATCGGATGTGTCCCACCTTGTGTTCATTCCAGCCCTGGTTTCAATTTCAACACTGTACAAACACCTTTGGCACTGAATCATTGATCTGCTTTTACCTGTCATAGCCACATTAAGAAATCAGGATTTCCTGTTTTACTGTATAATTTCAGTATTGATGGATGTAATGTGATTTTGAGGTCGGCGTGTTTCACAGGGTAATTACAACTTAAAAAGAGTTGTTGTTTTTTTTTTGCTTTGTTTTTTTTTGATTTTGCCGTTTTGACCTTGCTGTAGTTTCCCAACCTGTCCCTTTGATGAGTCTGTGAAATGGCTTCACATGAACTTCCAAAAGACTCTGATTGCCGGATGCGTGAGATCACCTTGCACAACATGTTTAATCAGATTTCTCACAGTAGGCAAACATTCCTGACATTCCTGTGAAGGCCTGTCTCCCCCTGAGACCAGAACCAGGAAGTACAAATCGTTTCTGCGCCTACCAAAATTTGACTTTGCTGTTGGTTCAATCGGGAGCTTAAGGGGACCATTTCACAACAATATCGTTTTTAAATCTAAAGTAGCAATTGAGACTGAGATTCAAATGTTTTCCAAAATTTTAATTACTATTTTTCAATTATTCCATTGTATTTTGTGTCTCCACCAAAGTTATCAGCAAAGGTGCAACTCGTAATGAATACCAGCCACACGCTCTAAATCACTACGGGACAGTATTTCACCCTTTCCAATGTCACTATTTTAGGCTTTTCACATTTAGATGCGTCATAAATAATACAATATCCTCGGAAATGTCCAGTTGATGGAGCTTCTTACCCCTCAACTCCAGAAATGTGTCTAAATCAGCAAAACAACCTTGAACCTGATGATTTAAGACGCGGAGCACACGGAAGAAAAGGAAGTTCTACACTCAACTTTATTTCAAAACTTTTTCATTACACGCGGGAAGATCCGCTTTCATCAGACCACTTCCTCTACCTCCTGTCCGGGGTGTGTCTGTAGCTTAACTTAGGAGGAGACAAAGAGATTGTGTAAGAGTGCTGCTGAACTCACATACGTACACTGTATGCGTTTCCAACCACGAGGGCATGCCAGGATAATGATGTCTCTAAAAATAATGGGGAAAATTAAAATGATGCATCTGGAAATTAACAAAAATGTTGAAACTGAACATACTCTTTAGCATTATTAGGCTTAGGAAAGATCCTGGCCTCTTAAGTAATATTAAGAAATAATTTTGAGAAACAATTTTATTTTAATAACCGAAATCACAGTCTTTTTCTGACCTGAAGTGATATTATTGTCTAAAGTTAACCATAGATCAGATGCAGGATTTTAAAATATATATTAAAAAAAACAAAAAAACCCCAAAACATTTTATTTTTGGTGAACCAAAAAAAAAAACTTCTTTATTCCCACGAAAGACACAGGTGATCATCTTAGGTGTGTTGCAGTGAATGACTTCAGGCTGCTCCTTCTTTTGTAATCTCAGAAATGCTGCTGTCACGGTTGCACTATTCCAGTGCCTGTGCACAAAAAGCTAATGGTCATGTCAGAAGTATGTCAGTGCCGTTTCTGGATGAGGTGATCTGTTCTCCGACTGGACTGCAGCAGTGTGAGGGCCTATTGTTGACAGGAAGGTGTGGGAACTCAGGTTAATAACAGTGAAAGACTGATTTTCTAAGCGTCGGATGTTCAGCTTTGCACCTGAATGCAGCTCCACCCAGCTGGGTCTCTGGGCGTTCACTCTCACACAAATACTTCAAATATTTTTCTTATCGTGGAACTATAGCTCCGGGGCAAAATTACCCAGAGGGCTAATAATAACTCATGAAAGTATTTCCATTTCAGAACTTCCTCGGTTTTCACTTCTAAACAATTGAGTGCATGTCACTGAAGTGTTGTGACAGCATTAGAGTGATTTAGATGAGGCCATAAGCAACAATACAACAAAATTCTGTATTTTACCTGCTAAAGTTGTGACTATCATCTGCAGTGTCACAGTCTGCCCTTATCTTAAGTTCACAACACACCTCTGCTGTACAGAAGAATGCTTTAAAATAGAACTTTATCCGTCACTATCATTTTTGAAGCGATGTAGCTCCGTTTTTGGCATACAGGGAAAAAGGCTACACAACCACACGGTGATAAGATGAACCGGGAATTGAAACCTGTAGGTTAATAAACACAGTGTCTCTTTGGAGTTTATGTTTGCGCTCCTGTCCATCCCGCTGGGTGAATCCATCTCTATCAAGCTCTACACTCAGACTGTGTTGTCCTTAGCTTTTATTTTCATTAAATGATGTGCGGTTTCGCTGAAAATCGAGGCAATTGTGTTTGCCTAATTTGTCAAGAGACTGCTGTCTTGTTTAAGGAATTCAATGTAAAGAGACACTACCAGACAAAACATGCTAACGCATACGACAAGCTAACAGGGAGTGAGCGCGCAGAAAAAGTGAAGCTCCAAGCTGCTTTAGCCTCACAACAGCGACTCTTCACGCGAGCCTGAGAGTCAAATGAATCCGTCACCAAGGCAAGCTACGAAGTTGCCATGTTAATCGCCAAACATGGCAAACCTTTCACAGAAGGTACGTTTATCAAGGACTGTGTCATGAAAATGGTGGAGAACATTTGCCCTGAGAAACAGCAAGAATTTGCTAATGTTTGCCTAGCTCGTAACACTTTGGCACCGAGAATAGAGGACATATCGTCAGATATTCAGAGACAACTGGGGGACAGGAGAATGACTTTTGATTATTTTTCATTAGCCTGCGATGAAAGCACAGACGCATCTGACACTGCACAGCTACTGATTTTTTTGAGTGGAGTTGACGATGACATGAACGTAACAGAAGAGCTGCTTGACCTCCAAAGCCTTAAAGGCCAAACAAGAGGAACGAATTTATTCCTTTCTGTTTGTGCAGCTGTTGATGATATGAAACGACCATGGAGTAAAGTTAGTGGGATGATTACTGATGGTGCGCCCGCCATGGTTGGTGAACGAAGTGGATTGTCCACATTGATCTGCAACAAAGTCAGCGAAGAAGGAGGTAACGCCATTAAACTCCACTGTATGATTCACCAGCAGGCTCTCTGGGCAAAACATCTCAAATTTGATTATGTTAAGAAACCCGTGGTAAAGGCAATCAGTTCTATTCGCTCTAAAGCCCTTTACCATCGCCAGTTTAAGCAGTTCCTGCTTGACATCCAGGCTGAATGTGGAGATGTAGTATATCATACTGATGTGAGGTGTCTCAGTCGGGGTTCCGCACTGCAGCGATTTTTGTCTCTCAGAGAAGAAATCGGACATTTTTCGGCTGAAAAGGGACAACCGATGCAAGAACTGTCAGATACCGAATGGCTGGCAGATTTAGCTTTTTTGGTTGGCATAACGAAGCATCTGAATGTGTTGAACGTTAGCCTCCAAGGACAAGACGCAGTGGTGAGCCAACTGTATGCGCACATTAAGGCCTTTGGAACCAAGTTACAACTTTTCCAAAGACACTTGTCACAAACTGAACCCTGTACTGCACATTTTCCAGCTTTTGCAAGAGGTCATGGACAGTTTTCTACAGGACAACATCGGTGCGCAAACGAAAAGGTATGCAGCAGCCATCGGATCTCTTTCTGTGGAGTTTAAGGAACGCTTTTGGGATTTTGCAGCTATTGAAAAGGACATGTTGCTTTTTCTCCCTTCTCCGTGGACCCCAGTGTGACTTCGCCACAGCTGCAGCTGGAGCTCATTGAGCTGCAGTGTGACAACGAGTGGCGTGGCAGACACCGGCAGCTGGATAAAGGCAGGTTTCCAGAAATGCGAACATTTGCAAAGAAAATGTTGAGCTTATTCGGCTCCACATATTTGTGCGTGAAGACATTCTCTGTCATGAACTTAAACAAGAACTGACTATGTGACTTCCACCTACGTGACATTTTACGCATCTCAACCACTTCCCTCAAACCAGACCTGGCCTGTCTTAGTGTCAGTAAGTTACCCGTTTTTTGGTGAATCTGAAATTCTGAGTGTTTTGAATGGTAACATCTTTCACTAGTAACAGTGAAAAGCCAAAAGCACACTTATAAATATATGTACTTGGACTTCTGGCACTTATTGTATTAAGCTTTTGAATAAGGTTTGCCTATAACTGCTGGTGTTATGTACCTGTAGATGTGACACAAAATATTACTTTCTGAATGATCTTGTGAAAGACAAGAGCAAGAGTCATATGTTTTAAGCTTAAATGTTAACAGACTTTGCATTACTCATATAAGTCATGTTTAAAATGAACATGGGGTTAAGATTTTTATTAACTTCATGGGAGTTTAAGGTATTCCATACATTTTTTTCTATGTTATCTGACTCCAGATGTGAAAAAAAAGGCAGAATTGTTTTTTTTATTTGTTCACGCCTGAGTGGCTTAGATTTGGTTACACTGCCATTTAAAAAAATGATAATTGTGACAATGAAAAGAAAATTGTTATAAAACAGTGCATTTGTATGTTTCTTTTACTGTTTAAAAAATGTCAGAAGGGACCACTGGCCCCCGGGATCTGGCCCTCTTTAAAAACAGTTTGGACACCCCTGTCTTAGATTGATTATGGGCCATTGTTGATTTTCTTCTTTTTTGTTTTTTTACTTTGTGAAGAACTTTGTTATGTAAGGCATCACCACTGAAATACTTCAAATATTTTTCTTATCGTGGAACTATAGCTCCGGGGCAAAATTACCCAGAGGGCTAATAATAACTCATGAAAATATTTCCATTTCAGAACTTCCTCAGTTTTCACTTCTAAACAATTGAGGGCAGGTCACTGAAGTGTTGTGACAGCATTAAAGTGATTTAGATGAGGCCATAAGCAACAATACAACAAAATTCTGTATTTTACCTGCAAAAGTTGTGACTATCATCTGCAGTGTCACAGTCTGCCCTTATCTTAACTTCACAACACACCTCTGCTGTACAGAAGAATGCTTTAAAATAGAACTTTATCCGTCACTATCATTTTTGAAGTGATGCAGCTCAGTTTTTTGTCATACAGGGAAATGGCTACACAACCACATGGTGGTAAGATAAACCGGGAATTGAAACTTGTAGGTTTATAAACACAGTGTCTCTTTGGAGTTTATGTTTGCGCTCCTGTCCATCCCGCTGGGTGAATCCATCTCTATCAAGCTCTACACTCAGATTGTGTTGTCCTTAGCTTTTATTTTCATTAAATGATGTGGTTTTTACGTTGTGTTCACTGGACTATGGGCCTCCCTCTGTCACAGCTAAATTATCTTAGATTAATTGTGGGCCATCGTTGATTTTCTTCTATTTTGTTTTTTTTTACTTTGTGAAGAACTTTGTCATGTAAAGCATCACCACTGAAATATAGTGATTCAATTCCTAATCTTTTTTGGGGGGGTTTCAATAGAACTGATGGCTGAAGCGTCTGAAAAATCCTTTGCCTCATGATGCAACCAGGGAATCTCCCATCCAATACCCTCCTTCCTCTTTCTTCCCGTCTTTCGTTTGCCTTGTTCCCCTTCCCACCCCTCTCCTCTCAGATTACGGCTCACGCTCTCCAGTGACCCTCCCTTCCTCTCCTCGCCAGTTTGAACTTGACGCCGGAGATGACTCACTGTGCTGTTATGTTAGAGAAAGAAAGGTGGGAGGGGCAGGAGAGGGAGAGGAGCTGTTGGGAGAGAGAAACATATTTGTTCTATTTAGCCCTGATTATTTGCCCGAGTAACTCACTTTGTGAAAAAAAAAAACTGTCCCCCATCTGTCCCCAATTTCTATTTTGCCTGCTGGGATCGCTCTTTGAGTCTTCAATTCCTCAGTGGTTTGAATTTTTTTGCTCGGCTCTGATTTGGATCAGTTCATTGATGTTCAGTCAATAAAACGTATTTCACTTTGAATTGTTTATTTACTGTTTCGTGTACAAAAGAAAAGAAAAGAAAACCTTTGTTTCCAACTGTATTTTCGTGTTATTTTTATGCTATTCAACTCTTATTTTTTTGAATTAAAAAAACTTTAGTTTGAAGTGACGCCAGCACCAAATGTGAACAGCCTCTTTGATTTAACAATTTTCAGCTCCAGTGTTAGATTATTAATAATCTGCTTATTGTTCATTATATTACATTAAAACGATAATAGCAGCAGTGGGTAAAATGGCACTGACACCTTGAACGAGGTGCTTTCTGGTTCTGTCTCCAAACACCCCCCTGCAGAGAAGGTTGCCATGCACAAGATCAGGATCAGTCCATATCTTTCATTTCTCACGCTTTTCTTCAACTGTTGGGTTATTTTTTTTGTGTCTTTGTGGTGTGTGTCCTGGTACGAGCCATCTTTTTCTGCCTGTAATTTCTCTGTCATTACCCTACATGACAGAGAAATACCCTACCCTACAAAGGACTTTTGCAAATGGCGTTAGGAGCATTAGGCCGGACCAGAGGAGTCAGATTTATTTATTTTTTTCCCCATAAACTATCTGCCTTATGTGTTACTGTCAGGATATAGTGATCATTTCGGAAATTATGATGAAATGTTCATTTTTCTCACAAAAGCAGAAATAGACAGTTTTGTCACATTGAACACTGGATTTCAGTGATGTAGTTGAGCACTCTTTTAAAATGTCTGCGGGTCACTTACTGTATTTAACAATGAACTTAAATGGTTACATGAATAACGATAACAGATGTTAACATGCTACGTTAAAAGTCTTTCACATGCTAAATGATAAGAACCTGACATGCTAACATTACAACATTGCATGTCAGCAACAACACAGAAACGGTACCAAGTTCTCGTGTTAAATGTCAAGATGCAAGCCGAACTTTACTTGCGAAACACCAACATCACCATTACTGTTGCCATACTGATCAATAGCACAGCAACAGTTGGATAAAACAGTGTCAACTGTTCTTAAAGTATCAATGTCTTTCATTTCCATTGTTACTTTTTCACAGTGTTGTGGAACATATCATGTGTTTTTTTTTATCTGAAGAGGTGTTATCTTTAAAAACGTGGCTCCATATATCATGAAAGTCCACACAGGGTTATGGGTAGGTCACGGTTAAAGTTTATCCAGCTTTATCCAAGAAAATTACAAGCCAAGCTTTGAAAAAAAAGAGCCCTGTGTATGCGCATGTGTGTGTTGTTTAACAGTAATATGACATTGATGAAGTGTGTTTGGAGTAACTGCTCGTTGAGTGAAAAGTCATCACGCAAGCTGAAAGAGTTTCCACTGAGGTTCCCGCTGCACATTCATCGTGTGCGTGGGCAGCTCACGACCACAGCTTCCGAGGTTTGTCGAGGTCACCTCTGCTGTCATATATACAAACATTCAGTTTTTTAAGGTAGCTCCATGGTTGCTGCGGCCGTGCATGCTGAATAACAGGAGTGTGTGTGAGTGCTGAAATGTAACTGCTGTGGTTCCAGTGAGCGTGTGATCGCACTGTAGTCAGCAGACGCAGCATGTTAGTCAGATAATCCAGAGATGCAACAACAATGACAGCGGGTCACAGTGATTAAACCCCGACCTGAAAACGACAAACATGACATACAGCAAATGAAAAAACACAGTCCTTCCACATGACATATAGCCGGTTGTTCATATATTTAAAGCGTCATTAGCTGTGCAAGTGTTAAAACATCTGTGTACGAAGTATAAATAAAGGGAAGATAAACAAGATAAATATGATAAATACAATAGAAAAAGTAAAAAGGTATTACAATTATTCTACATTCCACCAAAGTCATTGCAAGAAGGAGTTATTGCAAAAGCGAACAAAAGTGTCCATCACAGTTTCTGTCTGGCAGCTGGGAAGAAACTGTTTTTTTGGTGTCTCGAGTTGTATCCGGATGAGTTACATTTAAACAGACTGAGCTGGATGAAGACATTTCTTCAGCCCTTTTATTGATGGACTTAATTTCTAAAGAAAAACATAATACTTGTTATGGAGAAGCCAGTTAAAGCATTATCCAGCTCCAATACAGACTGAGGTATTGCAAATGCTCTCCCATTTTAAAACTACAGCTTTAAAAAAGCAGAACCTGATACCAGACATGGTATCCACATGGTTGTGGTTTAGGCGTGTTAATGTCACCAAAAGTTTGGTGAGTGAACTGTGTTTGTCCGAGCTTGGCTAGATATAACAATTTGTTGTGCCTGTGGATGTATCAACACATACAAGCAGTGCAAAGCCCAAAGCTGTTTTTTGTTTCACTTCATCCTCTGTTTGGGCTGGTATCCTGGTAATTTTGACCAGGATACCAGCCCAAATTTCTTTTTGTGTGAAAACAGTCATACACACACAGAAAAGAAATGTATCAACCACAGCCGCTTCTTTTATCATTTTTATATCATCTATTTCGTCCATCATGAGGCATTTGTAATTACACAGTTTGGCTACCATATAAAATTGAGTTCAAAGAGCACAGATTCAAACAGATTGGAATAATTTGGAATAATTTTAAGCAAAAGAGGAACATTTTCTTTCTTTTTAAAGTCATTTTCATAGCATTTTCAGACTCTTACTCCTCGAATAGTAGCCAAGCATCTTTCGTATAGGCATGTATTGATGGCATGCAATTGCCATACAGGATTATACTGCAGCCCCATTTGTGGCTACCAGTGGCAGCGTCCTTCTTCAATACTTGACCGCTTTCAAACATTTTAGTTATTTAGAGTTTGAACATATTAATATAATATAATAAAAATATATATTTACTCTTTAATGATGACTTCCTATCGTACAAACCTAATTCCCCAAAAAGTTGGGATGTTGTGTAAA
Source organism: Mola mola (assembly GCA_001698575.1). Taxonomy (NCBI): domain Eukaryota; kingdom Metazoa; phylum Chordata; class Actinopteri; order Tetraodontiformes; family Molidae; genus Mola; species Mola mola. Next base: position 6,241,236 of record KV751322.1, on the reverse strand, counting down.
ATGTGATTAAAAACAAAGCACAGTAATTTTCAACCTATAATCAGCTAAATTCTTTTTCAGGGACGCCACTGCTTATTTCAGCAAGACAATGAAGCCACATCCTGCAGAGTTCCAACAGCACAGCGTTCACAGTAAAGAATGTTTACTGAGTGTTGTTAGAAGAAATGGTGATGTAATACACTCCCGTCCCAACATTTTTGCAGGCATCAAATTCCGAGCGTGTGTATTTTTCCCCAAAACACAACAAATGTAATCAGTTTTAACATTAAACTTCTTGTCTTTGTGCTGAATTTAATTGGACGTCCGTTGAAAAGGATTTTCAAATCACCGCATTTTAATTTTATTCAATTGCCACACAACTTCCCAACTTTTTTGAGTTTGTGCATGTGTGAACTACTTTCTCAAATCAAATTACCGGCAAATGGAGATATTAGGGGGGGGGGGAAAAACAACACATTTTTATTAAAAAATGATGGAACACATCTTCAGTAGGTTTTTTTTTTCAACTCTGGTTTCCAAAACCCATTTAAAAACTGAAGCGGGACAATGTGATTTAAAGTAATTTTCCATTGCATCTGCGGCTGAATGGAACCAGGTAGATAATTACACTCAGGCAAGTTCAGACTAAACCAACTGAGGCTCGGAAGTATTTTATTATCAGAAAATGAGACACGGGGAGGACTGATGTCCTTTCCTGCTCATTTTAGTAGTTTACATTGTCACAGGTAAAGAAGTGAAGCAGATATAGTCTCATATTAAACATACACTGGCATTTTTAGCCACAGATTGGTTCTTAAGGTGATACATGATCTGTTTGTTGGTTAACTTGCAATAATGTTAATACACGGTAAAACTCTGTCGAAGGTCTACTTTTTCTTTTCTTATACACAAACTGTTACCTTAAATTTTCACAAGTGTGGGAGGAAACTGAATAAAAACTTTGGGTTCTCACTACGTTCTCGTTTTGTTCCTCTGAGTAACCCCCAGGAAAAGATCTTATCGACTTCATTGTTGAACTGCGGAAAACAGTCAAAGATCAACATATGGCCTACAACGAGAGGGTACATTAATACAGAGATGATCATCTAACTTTATTTGAAGCTCGATAGCAGAATCTGGTCTGAGCCTGACGGTCTTTGCTGTAGAGATGGAGGTCATTTGTTTCCATTTCCACGAGTTCACTGACATGCTTCCTGATGAGGACTGGGGACTGGGGGCATGATTACTCAGAAAAATAAACTTGTGGGAAAATATAGTAAGAGGAGCTCCTAAACAACAAAAGCCTTTTGATTTCTTGATTCGTCAGGTCATGTTCCAGTTTCAGCAAAGACACACTGCGGCACGTTTTTCGTTGTAACCAGGAAAGGAGTACTAATGTTCACCTGAGGAGAGTGCTGGAAATAAACCGCTGCTGATGCTGATGGTCGGCAGTTTGTCTAACACTGCTAGAAGCTCTCTGGTTGGCCGTTCGGCCTGTGCGAACCATGGTCCATTTAGGGTGGATTAACATAGCATTCACTGAGCAGGTGTCTTTGTCTTACTTTTCAAAAGCCTTGGTGGTGAAAGGACACCAAATGCTTCCTGGAAAGTAATTTTGAATGTAAACAAAAACCTTCGTCAGCTCTGATGTCATCTGTGTCCCAAATAAAGCCCCTTATTCTTGACATTACTTCCTGACTGGCATCTGTTCCACTGGCCTCTGTAAGTCAGTGTAAAACTGGTAAAACTCAAAAATCTGAATATAATTAAAAAGTTTTATTTTTTTCTTTTAAATTTTCATTTAAAAAATGATATATTTTCATATATTCTATGTTGATAACATGTCCATTACTATTACAGTGAAATATTCTAATATTTTGAGACACCTTTCTTTAAAATGTCCTCAGCAGAATTAGAATAGTAAAATGCTTGAAACATTTTAGTTAACGCATAACGAGTGTAGAATACATCAAATTTCCACTTTCTTTAACAGTTTAAAAATCATGATATTCCAGTTTGTAGGATGCACTCGTACGTTATTGATATTTATTTGTTTTTTCATTTTGATTGGCTGGAGCTTAACTTTTGATAGTCTCAAAACCTACAGCTGCCATGACAGTTTCAGCGTCGGGTCTTCTGGTTCTTTAAGGGCCATTTGGTGTTTTGCGTCGTACCTGAAAATTTGACAAGCTGACTGCAGGCGTCAAGGATCAAACAAAACAAAATGCCATGTTTCCATCATTTTCCCCACATGGTTTTCTGTCATTTGATATATGACTCTGTTCACGAGGCCATAATATTGAGTTATCTGACAACTGTTTATCCCCATCAACCAATAAGATGATATTTACATAACGGTACCAATGGAATTGCAAGAATTCATATTTTCATTAGGCTTTTAAAGATATTTTATTGAAATGTCTGGACTTGCTCATGAACTCACATCCTCTGTTGACCTGTGCTTGTGCGTGAAGCCACAATGAGTAGAAACAAATAAATCTAATAATGAAAACGATTGCAATTTCTCTAAAAAGCTCTGCCCTTTTCACCATGTCAAATGAGCAATTTGTTGAAAAGAAAAAAAACATTTTTAAAAGAACCACAGAATTCGTGTTTAACTTCGACTCTCTGCAGATCCTTAAAATGAACAAAACGGTCTTAATATATGTGAAAATAATAGGCATGATGTGTGAAAGAAACACAGAATGTTCTCTCTCCGGGGACCCCATCACCATCCCTGTTATATAATCTTTAAACATGCAGATACATGATAATGTTTTGTTCTCATGGAAACATCAGGATCAAAAGCAACACGGTTGACCTCAGTCAGCTGAAGCGGCAACACATCTCACTATGAGTTAATGCATCACCGAACATGTACATAAATTAAACGTGTTGTGGATACTGCAGATGTTAATCACAGGAATAAGAGTGTGGTCTCCAAGCTTTTCAGACACTTGAGTAGGTTATTCATCTATTGAGCTGCAGCAGCTCCGTCAGCACGACTCTGTATGACTCAGGTTTGGTTTTATTCGTCTGCCAAAAAAAGGAGGAATTCAATGAAAGTGATTCTGCAGAGGAAAGTTTTCCTCAGTCTGCAGAAATCACTTGAGACCGGAGCGGAAACTATCCCTCAGTCTTCAAACGATCTGTCTGATATTATGTGACACAATCATTAATCTGTTGCCTTAATGGCCTCCGCTCGCACCAGATGTGGACTCAGCCGCAGAGATTTGCCCCCATTTAGCGTCAGGGGGGGTCCAAGACTACTGTTGGCCATTGAGGTCTGGCTGGTGGAACACTTCATTCTGAAACTAAGTAAAGCAAAATAACTAAAATGTTGGCAGTTTTTCTAAATCACAGTTGGCTCAATGTTTTTTGCAATTAAGGTTTGGGTACATACAAATTGAGTTGTAAAGACAACTGAGACTTTTTGTAAAGATTATTATCCCTAATAGCTTTACAGAACTGGCTGAATTGTTGCCTTACCCTGATGTGTGCATGAATTGCAGTTGTAAGTATTGTGCTGGTCTCATATTCTAAGAATGGACTTAAAGCCAAATGATGTTGTTTTCTTGTCTATAATCCAGTGCAGTTAAATATCCAATAAACCCAATGTTCATCAAATGATTTTTAAAAAATAAATCATTTTGTTTTCATTAAAAAGGCAGGACACCAGAGCTTATTTTTGACATCTTTTTTTTTTATTAAAATCGTTATTCAATAAATAGCAAATAGCACAATAAATAACTAAATAAGACATTTAAACAACGTAGAATATCAGTTTCAGGTGGAGGGTCTACAGTACTGAGTTTTCCAATAGAATATTGTAAAACATCGTTCGCCCGCAGGCCTGTTAGTGCAGTTTCAATCTATGTGATTATTCGGGATGTCACACACAGACAAGTTCAAGTTTTCTTGGTTCAAGTTTCATTTTTCTTCTAACGGTTCACAGTTTCTTCTTTCTTTCAAGTGTCCCAGTTCAGACTGAGTCCCTCTCCGTTGTCCGGAGGGGGGGGTTGCTGGCAGGCGGGAGCCGGCCTCTGGTGCTTTCCTTCCGGCAGCGC
>KV751322.1:6216057-6228319 GCA_001698575.1 Mola mola | reverse complement strand
TTGAGCTCAATTTCTTTTATTTTTTTAATTTTCATATTACAACTTTCTGTGCCATTGGTGTCTGTTTGGGGCATTCCTAAGTATGGATTTTAGGTCAATGTCATTTGGTACACAAAAGAGGACACATTTGCACCACCTGACAGGTGACACTTGATCCACAGACCCAGGTTCTGGCAATGGGATGGATCCTGGGATGAGTTACTAAATGACACCAGTTAGATTTCTCTATATCAATTCCTTCTGGAGATGTGTCCACAATAAGTGTTTGACCTTTCAGTAACCTAGAAAGCCCAAAAATTACAGTAATTACTTGAGGCAGTGCCAAATGACACCAATTAGACCTCTCTATGTAAAGTTGCGTAGGAGAAATGCCCCCCACCCCCCAAAAAAAACAAGTTTGACCTCTCTATTTCAATTCTTCCTGGAGTTAGGTCCAGGAAGGTTAGGTTAGGTTGAGTGATCTTGACCTTTGACCTCTTTGTACCAAAATGGTTGGGGTGAGACGCAACTTTGAGGAAAATAAACAGAGAGATGGACAGCAGCTATTTTCATATGTGTTGGGTTGGAATTAACATCAGCCATCTTGAAAAAAATCCAATCAGAACAAGTACTAGAACAATTCATCAGTCGACTCCCTGTGGCTTAGTCTGTTCAGTGGACCGAACTTTTGCTGCCAAATGATGCTTCTCTGGGTGAAAGCGGTCTTAATGCTAGACTCACTTTGAGAGAGATTCTAAACTGGAACAAAATCAGATTTCAAGCCTAAGAGCAGCTAAGGATGAGGATGAAGGAAACCTAAGCCAATAACACTGAGGTCTCTGTTTATTTTTTCATGCTCTGTCTTGAACCTGAACGACAGTGCAGGAATGTTTACTTGGCTCAGGGCGGCTTTTCGATTCGCCCCTTTCACAAATGTCACCCATGAATGAGAGCGCAAATTGTGCTTCTGATTGAGAGGCAGATTTTTGCTTTCTGCTTTTTGGCAGAATGAAGTGTCTGGGTAATGCACGACAAAAACACAGGATCAAGTTAACACCATTCCTTCAGCTTATAAATAACCATCAGAGGTTCAGTAAAATCGACTTAAACTCATCTTATTATCATATCGTTTTGAAGTCAGCACATGACAATTTACGTCGTAAAGTTCAAGTGTCTCGGGGTCTTATTCATGAGTGAGGGCAAAATGGAGATCACAAATACAACCAGTCAAAATGAGTTTGGGAGCATATTCTAGCAGTCAGGCTCAAACATCTGGAGGAATCAGATGTGAACTAAGGCCATGGTTCACCCATGCAGTCAGCGTGTCAAGGAGTGTTTTGGGCAAGATCCTGAACCTCGAATTGCCCCAGATGGCATATTAAGATATAAAACTGTTTTATGTTTCTACCACCACACACTACCACAACATATATTTGTCATCCCTAGTTACAGTTTTAGATATGCTTTTACAAACCTTCACGTTTGATTGAACTGCCCAAAAGTACACCATTCAGTTAAACTGTGTTCCAACCCAATCTGCTACATCTGCTGCTGCAGATGTTGCATTTCATAACGGTAATTTACACAGACTGATCTGATCTGTAAGTAATGGCTTAAAAAGTGTGGAAAACTGCAAGGTGGAGCTCAAGGGCCTTGTCACATTATGTTGATGGTATTTCTGTGATACTGAGCTCATACTGGGTCTTGATATAACCTAAAACACACTTTATCTCATATAAGACCACCATGTCATGATGAAAACCTTTTATGGAAACGTTGATACACTTGTTCAGCTCAGCGACTGAAGTTGAAGAGGCAGAAGGAGTTAAATATGGACTGAAGGCACATACACACACCCGTACGCATACCTTTACACACCTGATGTGAGCATGTGTCCTGTACTCGTTCTGCCAGTTAGTTGTGTTTTTTTCACCTTTAGTTTAGCTGTGAATCATAATACACATTCAAACAGACGTAAACATACCACGCACACAGACATGACATGTTTGATTGCCAATCAAACCGTCATCCTGCTCTGTGTTGACGTGATGTCTTCTTCCTATGCTGGTTTTAATGTTAGTCACTTCAAGAGTCAGCCAGACACGCTGAGATAATCTACAATCTCAACACTCAGTGTATTTACAACAAAGCAATCAAAACTCATCAATGAAATTAGGATTAGGATAACACACAAATCAAGCGTTCTGTGTATTAACGAGCGGTACTCTCGTTACAGACAAGATTTCCATTGATGACCGTACTAGTACAAGGTGGGCGTGGGTAGCCTGACTGCGCCATCATAGAAAGTTGAAGAAGAAACCGTAACAACATATATGGCTGTTTATTACACAGAGTACACAGGCTCTGTTTGAGAAAAGGCTGCACGCTACAGGGAGAACAAAGGCCTAACGGTTGCAGGGAAGTGACGATTCTGTTATCCAATCGGCGGACTGCAGTGCGTCTAGCGCTGCTGGTGCTGGAAGATGAACCAGCAAAACTAAAACTAGCTGCTAAAAATGGCTGAACAGAGTCACTGTGCAATATTTTAGCATATTTTATGTACCTTGTTTTACTATTCTCATACCTGTACTATTATGTACAGTAAATACTGTACTAACCTATGTAATTTAAGTATATAATGCTACTGTTACCTGTGTCATCTTCATTATGACTCTTAACTCGCGCACCACTTCACTTTTCTGAGTTGCACGTATATATTTGAAGAAAATCATGTTTAGATTTTATGTAATTTTAGATTTGTCAGTTATTTTTTCACTTTCAGATTCTTACTTCTCTGCTTTAAAAGACGTTTTCACTTTAATTATCAGTAAAGTCCTGTTTTATATGACTATAAGTCAGTTAAAGTATGAGAGCTAAGCAGGACAGCTACAGTATGACATTCCAGTCAGCTGAGGTTGCACACAGTTTCTCATAAACATGTCGAGACACATTCGCCCTCTCACTCAGTGATACCAGCTAATTTGACAATTGCAGATTAGGAGTTACCTCGTCTCTCAGTCACTGCCTGGTTTGAAAGACCCCTCTGCTCAGAGTTACACCACCCACTCACACCGGCATGCAGTTTCCCAGGCCTGCTCAGGGAATATCCTGCCAGGGGCGGTGCAGTTAATTGTCAGAATGAAAAGCAGCTTATACAGAGTTTGTTCTGCGCACTAGCAGTGGAAGAGGTATTCGCATTGTGTAACTAAATTAATACCACCGTTAAGAAAAGTAGCACATTGCAAATGGAGGTCCTGTATTTAACATCTCTTTGAAGTTTTATTAGCGAAATACACACAATTAAGAAAAATATTTTTGTTTTTTTAGTTTTAATATTGCATTTGTTCCATACAGTATATTACATATATATAAACATAAAAATCTTGTTGAATCCAGTCAAGTTTGGGGCAAAATTTGGCAACATCTTGCTAAGGCTAATCAATATCTAATCATCCTTTATTAGTAAACTGTGTGGAAAGTAGTGAAGTAGAAGCATAACGTGGCAAAAGATGAAAATAACCATGTAATGTACAACTATTTATAAATATTGTACTTGAATAAAGGTTGTTTAGAACATTGCTCCACACACATGCAAAACATATTCACACAAACACACTTTAAAACAGATGTATTGGATTTACAGTTTACAAGTAAACAGGCACTTAATGGTTCTCCTACTTTTTATTATATCATATCAAGTCGTCCTGTACCATAAACAAATGCATAAACTTATTTCGATTAGCCTTATTTGCAGAAATTGAGGGATTTCTTTTAAAAACTTCAGTCAGTTATCAGCATGGTCTTACTGTGTGTTGGAAATTAAAAGCATCTAACGACTGAAGTCAAAGCCATACTTTTTTTTTGAATAGTGATCAGTTATGCAAATAAACACTCCCATATCAACAGTATATTGCATCTGTCATGTAAAACCTCGACACAAAATAAAGCTTACTTGGTCAGAAACAGTTTTCTTTAAGAATTAATATCAGTTTGATGACAATTTCTTTGATGGCAAGGCCGGAAACAACTCGCTCTTCCCTCAGGACACCACACACTCCAGCTGAGAATCTGACGGTGCAGCCACTATCTGGACCTTCCGGGACTCCTCCCTTGTCCGTCCCTGTGCTGTGCCCAGGCTCCCCTCACTGTCCTGGGACTGAGCTTCTGCTGCGTCTGGGCACTGTCTCTGGAGCTCTGCAAATTCACACCAATTGTTTGTTTTTTTTTATCAACAGAATATTGTTTTAAACTGACTGCTGAACAAAAAAAGAACAACTGGCATAACATAAAAGATCTACGGCTAAGTCTTAATCAGCAGAAATCAGACTACACAACACTTCCAGTGTTAACAGGAAGTAAAAAGACACATTTTATAGATTCAGAGCACTTCCTTGTTGCTGAAACTATTTATTCAGTGCTATGGTTGTTTTATCAATGTGTGCAACCCAACCTGTGCAGGTGTGCGTCTCCTCAGTGTAGATCTGCAGGAAGACGAGTACAGACAGGAGCAGCAGCCAGCGGTGGGGCTGATCCAGGTCCTCCCTCACGGGGGGCCTCCTGCATTGAGCGGCAGGGTACAGGACACGCCGAGCGCGCCGAGCTCGGCCAGGCAAAGTAGGAGATGGAGACCAGGAGGGAGAGGTGAGGGTGCTGGTTGCCTCAAGAGGCCGCAGAGCCACAGGGTCCCGTTTGCATGAGGAGGAGGTAGACATGATCGAATTCTGATGTTCTTCTTTTATTAGTCCACTATGGACTTTTTCTCAATTTCTCCCTTGATAACTCTAAAATCCCTCAAATAAAATTTCTCCTGCAGTCACATCAGCTGCAGGCTGCTGACTAATCTTTGGCAATTCCTCTCCTGATTCTTATCTTCCTCCAGGATTTGTATCTTCATTACTAGGCCAGTTCTAATTTCAGCATACAGATTTTATATATGTGGAGAGTGTTGGTGTCCTCCCCTGGGGCATGTAGAACCAACCCACCTCTAGAATTACTGTTGTCTGTTGATATTATATTTAGATGCACGCAAACTCCTTCCGCCTCAAAGAAAACCTCTCCACCTCCTCCTCTTTCATCATGATTCACTGCCGCAGGGAAATGCTCGCATGTCAGAGGGTAAAGTCGGTTCACGGTCCATCATCTATAGTACGATTAAATGAAATCCAATGGAGCTAAAATTGCATTTCTGTAGTGGTTTTCTCCTCACCTTTCCTCGCCTGGAGACTTTTGTCTTTTCCTGCCCTCTTCACAGACATATTTACTGAAACTTCTGGAATGATTACAGTTGCTTTGATCGCATGCCTGTCACTCTCTTGGCATGCAACGCACACACAAACACACACACATACACAATACGGAATGCAACATGCTGTGTTACAGGACTGCCGCTCATAATTATTTTCATCATAGACTAAATTGCCAATAATTTTATAATTACTTCAAGATTCACTATTGATATAATTGTCATCAGAAAATACATTAAACAATGAAAACAAGAGTTATGGTCCTTGATTCTAATAACAAAAAGGCAAAACTAAAAATTAATAAACTTCCACTTTGGCTTAGTCCATGTTAGACGAGCTCAGGTCCAGAGAAGTGGGCGGAGCTTCTAGAGGTGGTTGATATATGGCTTTGGCTTTGCATGGTAGAGTCTTAAATTACATTTGAAGGTGCAGCGACGTCCCATGTTCACTGACGATGGTTTTCCAAAGTGTTCCTGAATCCATGTTGTGATATCCATCACAGAATGATGCTGGTTTGTAATGCAGTGTCGTCTGACGGGTTGAAGGTTACAAGCACTCAGTGTTGGTTTTTTTGGCCTTGTTCCTTACATACAGAGATTTCTCCAGACTCTCTGAATCTTTCAATGATATTATGGGCTGGAGATTGTGGAATCTGTCTATTCCTTGCAGTTGCACGTTGAAAAACTATTTGCCCACACAGTCACAAAGCGGAAACGCTTATGCCATCTTTGCTTGTGAATGACTGTTATACTCAGTCATCGCACTGTCACCTGTTACCAATTAACCCACGTACCTTTGGAAATCTGCTGTTGTTCTCTTGTAGGATTTCACCATTTTCCAAGTCTTTTCACGCTCCTGTCCTTTTTTTGGGAACGTGTTGCAGGCATCAAATTCGGAATTTGTGTGAAGTTAATCAGTTCAAACATTAAATATCTTTGTCTTTGTGCTGAAATCCATTAGGTATACATTGAAAGGGATTTGCCAATCATTGTATTCTGTTTTCATTTGTATTTTACACAACATCCCTACTTCTATGGAATTGTGATTTGTATTACGTCATAGAAATCAAAGTTGAAGTGTGGGGGTGAATACATTTACAGGATTCTAATACAGTCATTGCTGCATCAAATAAACAAAGTTCTGCACGCAACACTGATTAACTGTATATTAACATCTACAACAAACACAGAATCTTCCCTGCGGTGTCCTTTAAGCAAGCACCACTCTCCTCGACTCTTAGTCATTTCCTGTTTTAGACTGAAATGTTTAAAAAAGTAACTAAAGTTAGCCACAGAATGAGAAGAAACCATCGTCAGTCATTGAAATTAAGATACTATTATGTAACTTGTTTGCAGATGTCAAGTGAAGGTGTGCGCCACCTAGCTTCTCCTGCTGCATCCTCTCTCTTTATAGTTCTCTGTTCATCCAGAGGTGACAGAGCACAACAATATCTGCAGCTTCAGCTTCAGTTTCATAAGTCCTCTTAGCTAAGTTCTTTTAGCTTTTAGAGTTACACACAAAACAAACTAACAAAACATTAATAGAGAAAGGATTTTGATGCTCATTTTCTTCACTAGAAAATACATTTTCAGAATTCAAGTTTCACTGTTTTTCAGAAAAGAGTCAAGCATTCAAAAGAAGAAATGCTTGCAGCAACTTTCTGACTTCATTGCCTTCTGCTTCACATGCACATGTGCAACACCAATGTTGCTCTTTCTAACAAATTTTATTCATAATCTTCACAGCTCTCTATTATAACAACTTGTTCAATATAAATGAGGAAGGCGGTACTCTTTCAAGTTAATTTGTTCCTGAATCTACAAACAACCATTAGTGCTTAAATATGAATATATTCAACTACAAAAGACATTTGAGGGCCCAGTCACGTGTCACATCGGAGAAAAGAACAGCAGAGAAAAAGAGAGGACAAATCATACCAATTATCGCATGTTTGGAGACAAAGTGGATGTTGGACCACCTTCAGGATGTGCGTGCCATCCTAAACTCTTTGAACCCTTGTCAGTTCATCCACTACTGAGTTCACTGAGCTCAGATTGTCTGGGACACTGATTGCAGTTGAGCTGAGTGAGGTCTGTAATATCATTGGAAACAATGCAACTGATGGTTATGCACAACTGCTGACAATCCCACACCTACACAGACATTGCGAGAGTGTCACAGTTCTAAATTACTAGATGTCGTTTTGACGAAAGGCGGCATCTACCGTGTATCTTTAAAGGCTCAGAGTTATTTTTAGCCCAGCGCGTTGTTCACACAATCCTCTTTCGACATAAGTCCGAAACTGTTTTATGTATATATATCAGGTTTTATCTGCTGGAGGGTCCCTCCCTTGTTATCACTACACACCTGCTGACACTTTGCGCTGCTGTAGTTCTACATCAGTGCACTACTTCCTGCTGTGTCATTTATTTGACACCATTAGCGCTGTTCAAACTAAAATTAATCCTTAAAGCACACACACACACACACACACACACACACACACACACAAAGGTAGGGTGTTGAAAGACACAATCCGGTAGTTTGAAGAGTATGAAGTATTCCCAGATGCCATGCACAATATTATTTATAGTACAAGGAGTCTTTTGATATGTTCATACAGTGTACTTAAAAAGGGAATAATAAATAAATACACTTTTTATTTAACCATAATGACTCTTTAGTTATGACCTTTGTAACGTTGAGTCGGCATGTGCTTTTGCCAAAACACTGTCGGACCCCTGCCTAATCATAACAGTGACGAGATGTTTAGCCGCATATCGTCATTCAACCGCTGGCAACAGGAATTATAGGGGCCTTTATTAGTCTTGATGTGTGATTGTAAAGCTTAAATCCAATTGACCTTCATGAACTAACGACAACATTATCTTCATCTAAATCGTCAACATGTATGCTAGAACCCATACCTACTAGGCTGCTCAAAGAGGTTTTACCCTTAATTAGCAATCCACTACTAAATATTATCAATCTATCCCTTGTAACAGGTTATGTGCCTCAGTCTTTTAAAGTAGCTGTAATTAAACCGCTCCTAAAAAAAACCTACCATGGACCCAGACGTTCTAGCCAACTATAGACCAATATCCAACCTCCCCTTTCTTTGAAAGATTCTAGAGAAAGCAGTAGCGAAACAACTATGTGGCTTTCTTCAGTATAATAGTCTATTTGAAGAGTTTCAGTCAGGTTTTAGAAAGCATCACAGCACAGAAACGGCATTGGTAAAAGTTACAAATGACCTCCTCACTGCATCTGATGAGGGACTTATCTCTATACTAGTCTTATTAGATCTTAGCGCAGCTTTTGACACTGTCGATCATCACATCTTACTACAGACGATGGAACACCAAATTGGCATTAAAGGATCTGCTCTAAGATGGTTTAAGTCCTACCTATCTGATAGATATAATTTTGTTCATGTTAATGATGAATCATCAAGATATGACAAGGTTAGTCATGGAGTCCCACAAGGTTCTGTGCTTGGACCATTACTATTTACTCTATATATGCTTCCTGTAGGTAAAATTATTAGAAAGCACGCCATACATTTTCACTGTTATGCAGATGACACACAACTATACTTATCAATGAAGCCAGATGAAACCCATCAGTTAGCTAATCTACAGTCATGTCTTAAGGACATTAAAAACTGGATGTTTCATAACTTTTTAATGTTAAACTCTGACAAAACTGAAGTCATTGTGCTGGGCCCCAAACACATTAGAGACTCATTATCCAGCAACATAATTAATCTATTCAATCAAAGCTATTCATGGTCAGTCACCATCTTATCTTGAACATTTTAAAAACTCTTCAGTTAATCCAAAATGCAGCAGCGCGTGTACTGACTAGAACTAATATCAGAGACCATATTTCCCCCGTACTGGCTTCTCTGCGCTGGCTCCCAGTTGTCCTTACCTACAAAGCTATTCATGGTCAGACACCATCTTATCTTAAAGAGCTCATAGTACCCTATCGCCCATCTAGAACCTTACGCTCCCAGGATGCAGGGTTATTGGTGATCTTAAGAATCTCCAAAAGTAGAATGGGAGGCTGAGCTTTCAGCTAACAAGCTCCTGTCCTGTGGAACCATCTTCCAGTCTTGGTACGGGAGGCAGACACACTCTCTGATTTTAAGAGTAGGCTTAAACCTTCCTTTTTGATAAAGCTTATGGTTAGGGCTGGCCTATCTAGCCCTTAGTTATGCTGCTATAGACTTAGGTTGCTGGGGGAACACTCCATGATGCACTGAGCTCTATTCTCTGCCCCCTCTGACTCTGACTCCATCTCTGCTCCTCTAAATGTCCATATCCTTACAATAACTTTACTTTGTCCCCGGAGTCTTTGTGCTTTATCATCCTGCAGGTCTTTCTAGGTCACGGTGGGAGCTGCTGCTGTGGTCCTGCCTGATGCACTCTTCCCACATTAGGACAAGCGATCTTGTGACTTGGATCCTAGGCCGGATTGCCCAGCGTAGCCAATGGATTACAATGACTTCTGGACCAACATACTATACCCACACTATATCTCGATTTATAGACTCATATCAACTCAAACATTCTTAGTAAACTGTTATTGCCATGTTGTTGTGTTCTGTACAAGTGACATCTATTGCACGTCTGTCCGTCCTAGGAAGAAGGATCCCTCTGTGGTTCTTCCTGAGGTTTCTTATTTTTCCTGTTTAGGGTTTTTTAAGTTTTTCCTCACCCAGTTCCAGGGTCTAAGGGCAGACGGTGTCACATCTGAACAGTTTGTCAAAGCCCAGAGATAATATGTAAACTGTGATTTTGGGCTATACAAATACATTTGATTTGATTTGTTATGTCACAGCTCGCTATTCAGCTCTCAACTGCTCGCTATTCACACACAGTCATTGTAACTTCATGTGCATCAGATTTATCAGCCATGTCATATTCTGTTTCTGATATTTGGAAACATCAGCAACATATAACAAGATAACTCTTTATTATGGGATGGATTTGGTGGTTTTATTTGACCATCACTCTAAAGGAGAATAAGTAAGTAAGAAAGTGAGCGTGTAAGCAAGTGAGAAAATAAGTAAGTCAATATTTAAGTAAGCAAGTAAGTACATAAGTATGTTATTATATAACTACATACTCACTCACTCACTTTTTTTCTTACTTATTTACTTAGTAAGTAAGTATGTAAGTATGTAAGAAATCAATTAAGACTATGAGAAAGTGAGAAAGTGATTAAGATAGTAAGACAGTAGTTAGTATGTGAGAAAGTATGTAAGAACGTTGTGAAGAAGGAGTGGTACAATAAAGGTGACCATAGATAAATATCGGAACACAGAAACCATTTTTAACGTTTACACAACATGACATTTGAAGAAAGGAGCTCGCTGAGATCAAAAGATGACTGTAAGCTGTTGCTATACCAACGCTGAAAGCACAGCGGTCAAACCCCTTGGAAAGGATTGGCAAGAGAATAGGCACCAAGGTGTAACTTTCACATAGTGAAGTGCCAGAGCAATCAGGAAGTCATTGCATCAGAGCGGATATGAATGATAACTCTGTTGTAAAGCAGAGAAGAATGTGATGAATTGAACTGAACATTCCTCAGATGACAAATGCCACAGTCAGGGTGAGAGACAGGGGCATTAGCGTGGGCCAGTGTGAGAGCTAACCTCCGGGACGGCTCCACTAAAGAGCTTTGTCGGGTCCATTGTGTATTGTCTAAATGTTTCTCTGGTTTTTCACAGTCTTTGATGCTGTGCGATGCTGTGTTTGCTGCTGCCTCTTGTTGGCACTGCCACGTAAAGAGAATACCAATGTTCTCGGTCACTCCTAATTGCAAAGGATCGGTTGCAGGAAATAAGAGGCAGAGGCGTGTTAGAGCCTGAAAAAAATTACTGTTAATATACACTTATAATACACAGAATTCTTTCCCGGAGCTGCAGCCTCATTATCAAGGTATTGTCTCGCGGGAGGGGTCTGAAGGAAAATTCCAGTTTTATTCAACCCGAGTTTACGTTTTGCCAATATTGCTGTGCGTTAAAATCGTAATGTAGGAATAAAATTTAAGATGAAAATTGTAATTACTTCATTAAACAACGACAAGGTTTAGTTGATGGTAATGAGAGTGTACGTCAAATTGTGAAAATCTGTAAAAAAATCTGAGTGAGGTTTCGATATGGTCATGATTTCTGGATTTAGAGAATACAGGAGAATAATTTAGAGTAGGGGTGTCAAAAATATAGCTTGCAGGCCAGAGGTGGCCCCCCTTGGGTTCCGGTCTGGCCCTTTGGATGAGTTTGAAGAGTGTGAATATTGAAGAAGAAATGAAATAAAATCGTATTTCACAATTCATTGCTGTTCTCCCTTCTGTCTAATGTTGGCCGCTGTTCTAATAAAGTAGTCGGAAACTCCTTTACCCCATGCACAGACTAGTTGAATGATGCACGCAGCAGCCATCAGTGGAAAATGTTGCAGTCTACATTTATTGACTCTTAACAGGAAAAAAGTGGGCATTGAGTGCCAGGCGTTCCAAGAAAGAGCACTTCCTGGAGGCAAGTGCTTCGGTTTTACCTTCACGGAAGTAAAAAGGAATCTAGTACGCATGGTTTCACTAAAAGGGAACCAACCGGTACATAAATAGTTGAATGATTACAAAATAGAAATCCTCTTCCTGTATGGATGCTATTCATTTAAAATAAATGTAAGTCACCCTCAACAACCATCCGGAAACAGGTTTAAGACTGCTGACCTGTCAAGGAAATAAAATCAGAAACTTCTGCCCCGCCCCGGTGGCATGAATCTGTCGGCTGTCAACACTGCGCCACAAAGTGTCACAGCCCATTCTGCCCTGCTGAAGAGCCAGGCCCAAGAGAGAGAGAGAAATAAAAAGTGAATTCATTGGGAAAAAATGAATTTCATGCATAGCAAATTTGACAATATTCATCCTTAAGAAACAGGAGTTTGACCATGAAATTAGCGTAGGGCGTCTAATTAATGTGTTTGTAATGTTTATGGCCAAAGAAAAGAAAAAATGTAATTTACTGA
>KV751322.1:6168816-6210536 GCA_001698575.1 Mola mola | reverse complement strand
TGACCTTCAGACGACCTTAATGGGAAACAGGACATTACTGATCAAACGAAACCTTTCCATTTATGCTCGCCATTGGGCACACAGGCAGGTGTCTGCAGCACTTGTATCCTGATATTCTGGATTCAATTGTGTGCAATGGGAGTAAATGAAAGAAACTTAGCTGATATTTTTTTAAATTTTCATCAAAGTAGATTCACTGGCGACATGCGTGATGGCATGTTAAAAGAATACAACAGTCCAACTCATTAATGGTGGCTGAAAACAAGCATGTTTGGAAGCTTGTTTACATATAGACATACGCTCAAAATGAACGAATTCTCCAAAAAGCCTGACCTTTTGACCTGCAGCTTCCCTTTGTTGCGGTGGAAGCGGATGCTGTAGACTCTCTGCATGGGCGCCGGCAGGTAGGCCAGCACGTCCGAGTCCGTGGCCAGCCTGGGCAGCCCGAGGGCGGGCAGGAGCGTGAGGCTGCGGCACAGAGGGCACTGGATGGCGCTGGGCTGAGCCGACTTGACGTTGATGCGCGCCAGGCACTCCAGGCAGAACGTGTGCTTGCACTGGAGCATCTTGGGACAGCGGAAGACGTTGTTGAACTGGCTGAAGCAGATGGAGCACTCCAGGTCCGGGCTGCTGTCCTCCGAGCACTGAGGACGGTGGGGGGACAGCCGGAGGTCCGGGGACGGGATGATGACGGACACCTGGTAGGAGTGGGCGGGGTAAGTGTTCGGCGGCACTGGAGCTGCGCTGGACTGGCGCCCGGATCGGCGGCCCAAACCTTGACCTGAGGCTGGGAGCGGAGATGTGAAGGAGCCTGAGGATAGGACCATGTTTTGACCTCCATCTTGGCGCAATGAGGCCTGATAGGGAGCCAAGTTCAAAACGGTCAGGTAGCGATGAGCCGTCTGGACGAGTGGGGGAGATGGCAGCGTGGCCGAGAGCGATCGGTGATGGGAGGAATTATAGGGGTCAGGAGGTGAAAATGGAGGCGGAGCAGTGACATCTGGTGGCTGAAGGCTGGGCTGTAAGTTTCCATGGGGATTCATGACAGCAGAACAGGCGGACAGAGGGCTGTTTTCATGAGCTGATGGAGGATGTTAAAGCGTCAGTCCGCAGAGACGCGAGGTCTCAGACAACGATGTTGCTTCTTGCACAGCCTCAGTCTTGAAATCCAATCTACTGATGGAAAGACACCGTTAATACGAAACATTCCAAGAGTATCATATGTGCTTGTAGACTAAATGGAAAATAAATAAAATTAGCTTCATAACACAGGGATTGATGAACCCACAGGGTTTCTTTATTTCACCCATTAACATTAAAACTAACCTGAGACTTGGTCCCTCCCTCGGGTGACCTTGAGCTTGACCACATCATTCAGGGGGAAACAGGAAGTAAAAAATGATGAGTAAGAAGGGGAAGGACAGTGTTTTGTTTTTTGTTTTTTTTAAGAATCTGACCGTGGCCAGTGGATGGAGTGACACCACCCAATCATAATTACTGTCATTTTTATACCTTCCTTCCTATACCTTCTTTGTCTTTATTTATTTATACACTCACACATTTACCCTTTTCTATAATCTTATCTTTGTACACACTGTTAATAAAAAAGCCGTGTTTCATTTGTTGTTCGTTTTTCAAAATAAAACAAAAAACAAAGGAACAGATGATACACACATTTTGTACTGTCCTATCTTCTATATTCTGTTGTTTGTATTGCAATAAATAAAAGCATTATAAAGTAAAATTATGTGGACACCCCAGTCTTTTTTTTTTTTCTGTATTTTGGAGTTTCATATACTTTCTGACATGTATTGGCATCTCCTGATTGGCCCACCCTACAGTGGATAATGACAATATACCCTGCTGACGACTGAAGTAACATTAAGATTTTTCTTCTCATATTCATAAACAACTCTGAGCTTTTCGCAAAACTAATAGCAAATTAGAAATCACACCATTTCCACCCCAACTCTCTCAACACTAAACTCCTGTTTAGTGCAAGTTTAAGTGAAACTGAGTCTAAATGGGCAAACTGGGACCACACAACTGGATCACCGTAGCACCTAACAGGAGAGAAAGTTGTCTTGCTGGTTTTATTTATTTATGGGGAAAAAGGGGAGATAACATGCAAAACAGACCTCAGGGTCTGCTCCTGGGATCACCCAAGCTCTTAACAGAAGTGCAGAAATACCTTTACTAGACTGACATTTCTGTAAATGAGTAGCTCTGTTGTGGTCATGGAGGCATGCAAATACTGTGTTGCACTGACACACAAACTGTGGGTTTGAAAAGACCACAAAGCCAAGGGAGAAAAAAAAAATATATATATGGCTTGAGTCAATGTAACTGAGGTAGATTTTAGAGGCTTAGGATATATCCACTCTCTAAGTAAATTAGTGGAAACACCAATAAACTTTAATGGATTGATCAGCTGTAGTCTTGCATGATACGCCAATATGTGCAGAAGCAGATTAAATAAACTGTTGCGGTGTGTAGAGACTGTCTTTTCCAATAATTAACAGTTCATTTCCTTTCAAACATCCATGCCGAATTTATCGCAAGACGCTTTTATTTGTAAAACATCGCCGTTCGAATTGTTTTGGGTTTTTTTTTTAACTCCGTACGGTCTTTTCCATGCGAACAGAAGAGAAAAACGAACATTTCACGATGAAGTCTGGCGCGTGGTATTTCCTTACCGTTCACGAACGCCGCTGATGACAGTCCTGTGGTTTCCCCTCAGACAGACCCTCCTGCAGGTTACTCTGTCCGCGTTTTACCCACCTTCATGCCCCCCATGTTTTGCCTTTATCACTGGCCATTTGAATAGCAGAACAAAGGGGAGGAAACGGATCAGTCAAATCACCTGCTCGCCTCGCTCTCCTCTGGCTGGAGCGGCTCGACGGTCGACACACCTGAAGAAAGTGACTCTGATTAATGAGCGCTCAAAGTCAACCTCTGCGTTTTCCCGACAAACTGTGGACACCGAACTAATAGCGCCCACTGTGATCAGCAATATTAGTGGCCTCTTAATCCCCCCCATCGTTTCAGTTAACGAAAGTTTAATTGAACAGCCGATATTATCTTCTCCAGCAGGGGGAGCTCTACGATAAAGAGACAGCTTTGTGTTTATCCGTCTTAATTCTTTGCATTTTTTCATCTCTTCATGCTTTTAAATGCTTTAAAGTGGGGGCACCATTGATTCAACTTGCTAGCTAATTTTAGTATGCTTAACTTGCAAGCTATTTTATTCATTTAACATTTTTTTTCTTGAGATTTCTAAGTTAATAAATGAGAGAAGCCTCAGATAATTAGGACATATCAGAGCTACTGACGAACAGTGGTAATGCACGGTATGTATGGCATTTCCATGTTGTGTAGTTGCTTCACGTGTACACGCTCAAAAAAAAAAAAAAAAATTAAAGGAACACTTTTGAAACACATCAGATGTCAATGGGGGGAGAACATGCTGATATGGACTGAGTAATGTGTTAGGGAACGTAAGGATGCCATATTGTTTGATGAAATGAAAATTATAAACCTACAGAGGGCTGAATTCAAAGACAACCCGAAAATCCAAAATGGAAAAAATGAGGCGGCAGGATAGCCCATTTTGCTGAGATTTAATTTTCAGCAGCTCAAAATGGTACTCAGTAGTTTGTATGGCCCCCTCGTGCTTGTATGCAGGCCTGACAACTTCGGTCACGCTCCTAATGAGACGACGGATGGTGTCCTGGGTTATCTCATCCCAGATCTGGACCAGGGCGATCATCTATCCACGGTGCTGGGCAGTGAGCACTGGGCCCACTAGACCACCCTCACGAAGTCTCTTTCTCATTGTTTGGTATGAGACATCCACACTATTGGCCTGCTGGAGGTCATTTTGTAAGGCTCTGGCATTGCTCATCCTGTTTCTCCTTGCACACAGGAGCAGCTATCGACCGTGCTGATGGGATAAGGACCTTTTACGGCCCTGTCCAGCTCTCCTCGAGTACCTGCCGGTCTCCTGGAAACTCCTCCATGCTCTTGAGCTTGTGCTGGGAGACACAGCAAACCTTCTGGCAATGGCACATATTGATATGCCATCCTAGAGGAGGTTGGACTGCCTGTGCAACCTCCGTAGGGTCCAGGTGTCGCCTCATGCCACCAGTGGTCACACTGACCCTAGCAAAATGCCAATCTAGTGAAAAACAGTCAGGAAAGATGAGGGGGAAAAAATGTCAGTGGCCTCCACCTCTAAATCCATTCCTGTTTTGGGGGTCGTCTCATCGTTGCCCCCTCTAGTGCACCTGTTGTTAATTTCATTAACACCAAAGCAGCTGAAAATGATAAACAATCCCCTTTGCTACATATCTGACCACATCAATAGCCTACAAGTTTTACTGACTTGATGCGATACTCAAATAAGTGACATGTTGGTACAACAATTTTAAGGCCCTCTGAATGTACAAGAATGAAACACACTTTCTATACAACCCTGTCTCCTAGAAACCCAGGACTCAGCCCTGAGAAATCTCTTCTTTTACTTTGCTCATCTTCAGTTCAGCTGAAGATTCCCTTACCTTTATCACCACACGTCTCCGTTCCAGACAGTTTTTTTAGTATACTGAATGCATGTATCCAGTACATCCAGGGTGCAACATAATGTGATACCAAGTATGGTTCTTCCACAGAGCTGTTCAGCTGCCTACCTCTGCCAGTTTAATTACGGTCTAGAAACTAGTTCAGCACAGTGTCCGTGAAGGTTCTCTGTCATCCAGGTCATCTTAATCTCAGAGTGTTTAGTAGGAAGCAACTGGACTTCTTATCTTGTTTGAAGACGTTTCGCCTCTCATCCGAAAAGGCTTCTTCAAAACGAAACACTCCGAGATTAGTTCAGCACAGCTTACATGTGGACCTCTCCCAATTCTGGGGTTCAGTTATCACCAATAGTCTTGGCAGCAATACTAATGAGGGGGGAAAAAAAAAAAAAAAAATCACCTACATCAAGTAAGAATCTAACATCTTAATCCAGATTGTGCCAGTCAAGACTACAATGTATTTAACCAAAGAAAGGGCTATAGTATTTATCATCATTATTTTGCGACTTGGAAAATCCAGCTGTTGCCAGCCAATCAATTGCCAATCATTTGATCTCCCCTGAATGCTTATGTATACTTTACCAATAAAGCTTAAAACAAAACACAAAAAACAAAACCCAAACAGACTACGTATTTTTTCCTCCTCATAGCTGGGCATGATGAAATATTGAGGACATCTCTGACGGTTTTTTTCCTGTAACTTTTATTATGGTAAACCGACAGTATGAAACGTTCTCCAAGTCATATTTTAAACACATTATCTTCAATTTGGAAATAATTCCACTAGGTGATAAAGGAAGGAATCTGGGACGTTACATAGAACAATTTGTGATATACATAAATCTATGGAGAAAAAAACAAAACAAAACACAACTTTGGGTCAGTACTTATTTTAAACTTTTTCTATCTTTAATCACAACACTTGAAATTAAAATGTACTAACAGCTGAGAAATATACTTCTATGAAACATGAGTAAGAGTGACTTGAGTACACCCCTTCTGTGCACTAGTATTACTTCCTCTTTAGTGCAGAAGATTTTCAATGGATTTTAAAGGGTGGGGTTGGACAATAGATCACCGATTATATCACAGAACTGATTGTCATTTAGTACTGTGTTATCACAACATGACCCGAACACTGGTGCAGCTCAAAGGAAGAAGAGCTTGTCCGACAGCTGGATGGCTGGCTCTGAGTGCAGGTACTGGCCTGACAGGTAGGCCAGTTTGTGGGCATACTTGCATGGTGCTGGAACACGAATGGTGCCTGGCCAGTTCCAGTACAAATGGCACATCTTGAAAGTCAGCCTGGTGTGGGAACAAATCAACAGTGCCAACGATACTCACCCTCTATGACTTTAATGTAGGTTGATACAGTGAAATAAACATGTTCGGAAGGAATTTTGAATTTAATGTCAGAAAATGTTGAATATAGATATCCATCCTTTACCACTGCCAATGCCTCTCTTCATTAAACTTCAGAGACTTTATAAAAACACGGTTCTGTGGTTATCAGTATCAATTATCAGTACCTCTGCAAATGATCTGGAGAGAGGTTTGCAGTGTTGTACAAAGAGATGTAGTGTGTAGGAAGTCCACAGCCCTGGCGAATGTGATGTGCAATCAGGTAGAAGTCCACCCTGAAAGGAAACAGAAATAGATACTTTACATTTTCAACAGCAAATATGCTGTCTTTGATGGATTCCAGATATTTACTAATGTTGCCAGAAGAGGGTGCTGTAGACTTTTTTTTAAACATACACAAGTACTAGAAACCAGTGGCCCTTTACTCCCATCATGCATTGCTGCTCTCTCCCATCTCTTTTAATAAGTCCTTTATTCATTTTCTGTGTAAATGGTGTAAAAAATATATATGTCGCCTATAATCATATTTAAAAACGAAATATTGTGTTAGCGATGTACATGACAGTATATCCCAGTATGGACACAACTTTATATTGGCTGTGTGGTTGAATGGTATCAGTGCATCCACAAATGAAGTCACATTCACTGACACCAGTGGTCAACAAACTTTTGTATTTCATTAATTTTGCAATGACTAGACTATAGAGACTTGCTGGAAATCATATTTCTGACCTTGTTATCATGTCCCTATGGTGTGTTTATGTACTACTCATCTAATGATACTGACTTCTAACTTTGAAAGTGGTAATAAAGAACATGTATCCATTCCTTAATTCACAATTATTCTTTTGCTCATAAGGCTCCACAAAATGTTTTTTTTTTTTTTTTTTATAAAAATCAATCGTTAAGTTGTCCAAGAGTTTGTCCTATCAATTTAGGCTTATTTGTACCTTTTGGTTTCTATCTCACCCTGTTTACTCATAATAAATGCTATTTGATAGACTACTTTTAGATTTATACTGGTTTAAATACTCATTCGACAGAACTGGTATTTCCCATCTTTGCTGAGGTTTTGTGCAGAAACAAACAAAGGCCTCTGGTAAGTGGTAGCTTACTAACGAGCTGATTAAGATCTTAGCTTGTGAAAACTTGTAAAGGGACTACACTTGGTAACACTAAAGGCCTCTACGTACTCTGCAAGAACAGAGAAACTTGTTCTCTCTCCCAGGGCTGCGAGAAAAGAATAATGCCATCTCTTCTCGCAGCTTGTTAGACACATCACCTAGGCATACCTTTTTTCTCATAAGGTGTCCTATTGTGTGATTGGTCAGAGGTGGGTGTGGTTAATGCGGAAAAGCAGAAATGTTGCTGCAGTTGGAAGACCCTATGAGGACTTACTTCCCAGGAGGTCTGCACTTGAGTTTTCTCGCCAAGTATGAAATGTCCTGGCCAGAACTAACTTTGATCTTGTTCTTGCCACTTCGAGAAAAACTAATTTCTCTGTTCTTGCGGAGTATGCAGAGGCCTTAACGGTGCCCAGACTTTTGTACATGCAACAACTTTTATTTTTTATGTTTATAAAATTTAGAGTAATTATGCATTAATGTTTGCCGGTAATATTGCCCTTTTTTCAATATCCTACAGAGACTGTGTTTGCATAAAAATCATTCGAATATGCTATTTGTCAAGAGGTGGACATATTTTTGCATGGAGCTGGACATAATGGATACATTGCCCAGCCCTACTCAAAAACAAAGTTGTCCAACATCTTGTATTAGTTATGTTGTGTCAATTATTGTTTGGATAGGTCTAACATATTAAATAGGACATGAAGACAACTCATTGAATAGACTAAGACTGACCAGTCTTTGTGAGTGAGGGTGTGATCCAGAACAGTTCCTGGTGGAGGGGTGCCAAAGTTGTTTGAAACACAGGAATAAAGGGTGGTGCTGATGCGCTTTAGAACCACAATGAAGACCAGCTTGGGCTCATAGCTGGAGAAAGTCTCGAAGCATTTAATCAACTGTGGTATCTCAAACTGCTCTACCATCTTCAGCTGACCTTCTGACACACCATCCCGATACACCACGATCTTCTCAGGCAAGGTGTGATTCACCTGCACAAAACAAAACATGCAAAGGCCAGTTATAAATTTAGTTATGGCCTGTCACCATCTGCCTTTGACTGGATATTTTACCAAGGTACTGAGCGAGCTGAAAGGAAAAGAGGGCAGAAATTCTGTGTCCGCCAACTTTGAGGTTTGGACCAAATTCTTAGGTGTCATTTAAAGAGACGGGGAAGGGATCAACAGACAGGTGTGTGTTATGCTGGTAGTATTTACATCATAGTACTTCTGCAATGCGGCCAGAAAGCACACTCTTAAGCCACCGATCATCTCCTCAGTGGGATTCTGGAAAGTTACTCTGGAGTACCAGCAGGTCAGAGAGCTGGAGGAGAGCAGGTGAAGTAAATGGTAAGTCTGTAAATAGCAAACATTTAAGCACTCATCTGAAGATCAACATTTAATTAAGGGTAGTTCTATGAAGATTTCTACAGATACAACCTTAAAATCCAATCCCGTTTCATTACGTAAGATTTAAAAGCCCAAATAAGTGAGTAATAAAGTAAATATTAAATCGAAGCAAAGGGAGGAGGAAAGTTACCTATTCAGACTTGCAACAAAGCCCATGACTGATTGATGCTTCTTGCTGGTGTCATGGTGGACATCAACGCCAATCACCATCAAGTGTTTCTATTGACAGATTTTATTTCCCACGTGAATGTCGTGATGTGTAACAACCTGCTTTTACACACAGCATCTGTATAATACTGTTCCACTGAATTTAGTATTCACTGAACTTGAAAAAGACAAGTTGAGGTTACGTGAATCAATCAATTCCAAGTTGGACTTTGTTTTTACAGTGAAGTTCTTCCTCTTTTTCAGACATTGTAATACGCACCAGAGGGACACTGACAGTCCACAGCTCTCCTCCCAACTTGCTGTTTATCTGCAGGAGTATCTTTTGGGCTACACTCTTCAACTTCTGTTGCTGGGAAATTGTTCGTACATTGATGGCCTGTTGAAGACAAAACCCTTACTTACAGGAAAAAAAAAACAAAAAAACGTCAGCAGTTCAAACCATGATTTAGTTTCCTCTAATTCTAACCACAGACAGGAACACATGACAAACAGTACTAACCTGGGATGGAATGGGACTTTTGACACAGCAGAGCTTCTTGATGGCACTATAGAGATCGTCTCTGTTACCGACCATGATGCACACTATGAGCTGCATATTCGGCTGTGCACAGACAATTTAAAACTCAAATGGTATGGACTTAATTTCATTTTAAGTTTTGGTCAGTCACGTAAGTTACTATTAAGTTTGTGAAAAAAATCAAATCACAATGTAATCACAAAGCCTGCACATGTATTGAAATATAGATGTTCACTTTCAGTCCAATGCCTGTCAAAAATTAAGACTACTTATTACAGAGCTCAAACACCAAAACTCTCATTTGTAACAAGGCTTTGAAAAAAAAGTATATTAAAAATATCTTGACAGACCATGGCAAACTTAATGTGAACATTCTGCGTGATGAAAGTAATATTACATTTCTCATAAACTACTAGTATAAACATGTGTCATACCTCACTGGTGAGCTGGGAGTGGATGTTCTTGATGTAAGTCTGAGTGCGATCATCCTTCAGCTCCACACAAATGGGCCGCGCCAGTTGCACCCCGATAGGCCCCGCCACCTTGTTCATGGTGGAAACCAGCTCCTCAGCCTGCTCTACACAGCGGCGAGGGTAGAAGATGGCCCAGATATTCAGTGGGACCTATGGAATGAGATGAGTGAAGGTGGAGAAGAAACAAACTTTGACAAAAAATAATGTGGTGGCATCTGAACAGGGCAAATAGTGACTGTGGCCAATTTCACTCACTTTCAGAGTGTGGAATTTAAGCAACCATGAAACCGCTGCAAGCTGGACACAATGTCAGGCCAGTGTCTCAACATTGCAGGTCAAGAATCTTACATTTTTTGTTTAGGATTGGAACAGTTAAGATTTTCATGGTATGAACACAGCTCATAATATTCTGGTATTAAGAGTTTTAGGTTCACCACTTGCATTTATTTTCATTATTAGTATGTCACATATAAGCACGGCAATACTTGATGAAAACATGGATTGTCACATAAGGCATGTTACAGCTAAAACTGTCACTCACTGAACTGATTGAAGCATCTCTGACAATTTCTCTGGACCAGGATGCATCAGCACCAGTGAAAAAGGATGTAGACTGCAGACAGATGGTTTCAACAGGCAGAGTTCTACCTTTAATCTGCAAGGAAGGAAATCAATGGACATTCTACTGTCAAAGTAAATTCAAGAGCAGAAAAAAAATTAGAAGGAATGTACAAAATGTGGAAACCAAAATAATGCATATCAACACTAGATTATAGAACCCTCCCACCTGACTAAATGACTGTGCACCTAGTGAACAGCCAAACAGCATTTAAATACTCTGCGGACATTGTCTTACTTGGTGTTTTAAACTGGATTCCCCAGGATAAGATTTCTTTACTATGACACGGATTGTCAATTATGGCAAGAAAGACACATTTCACAGTGACTTTAAATTTTTTTTTACATTTTGATGTTGTTTGAAGACTGACAAAGTGGAATATATCTTAAATTTAAAGAACAACAGCATAACCTCACCTTAACGATTTGAGAGCCAATCTCCAGTCCCCATCGGCTGAGCTCTTTCACACTCTCAGGGTTGGAACTGATGTTTTTCAGAAGTTGTTTAATTGATTGGGTATGCTGCTCACTGCTTATATTAATGTGCATGGTCAGGTCCTACAACAGAAGTAACTGAGGCTGTTTCAGTTATTTTCTTTCAGATCTATATCAGATGGTACATAAAAAAAATCTCAAGATATTAAAATATTTCACTGTAACTGTATAAGCCATAATCATCAAAAACAAACTACCAGAAACATTTCTCTGTACATGCAATGAATATAAAATGTATGAAAGTTTAACTTTAATAATCAAATTATTAAGGTAATTTAATTTCTCCACTATATTCTACTGTTTTGATATTCTATTATTATATTGTGGGACAAGAGAAAAACGTCTATCAATAGACATTTTCCTCTATCGATTACATTCTTGTAGCCAGCTGTGACTTGATTTAGGCCAACTTTTGCATCATCTGGCTCCTGCTTTATGTTCCCTTCTCAGTTTTTACTAAGACACACAGTAGCGACACACAAAAAAAAAAAAATCGCCCAGAACCAGTCCAAGAAAGAAGACACAGGCCCAAGCCAAAGCAAGATAAGATGAACTTGTGCATAAAAGAGAGGGGGGACCTGTTGTTCCTAATACTTTGGATACATAAAGTGTGACACTAACTGGAAAACATACAACATACATTGCAAAATATGCTGCAGACCAGGTAGCAGATGGAAATGAGCAAGGGTGAGCTGGTGTCAAAGCCATCTCCTGCATCAGCTCTGCTAATGAAAAAAAATTAAATGCAATAGCAGGTTTTAATCTGTAGAGGGCAGTCACTGTGTATGATTATAACACAAAATAAAGAATTCAAATACTTTGCTCTAAAAAATTAAGAATGAGCACTACCATTTTTTTTTTAGCTACTCTTTAATTCAGAGGATTATCAAAAAAAAAGTTGCCATGAGGTCTGTAGTAATTTGTATGAACGGTTTTTCCATATACTTTACAGAAAATACACTACATTGTGATATAAGTTGACAACAAGCATAACGTATGCGGACACATCATACTGTTTACATTAATCTCAAATGATGATGGCTCCCACTCCTGCTTGTGCAGAAAACAAAGTTTCAGTACAAGAACAGACCTTGAACACAAGATCGATAGAGAATGGGGTGTACCACACCAGACAGGACCCAAGGTGCAGACTGTGCAAAGATGCCCCTGAAACAATACACAGCAAATTACAGCAGGGTGCAAGATGCAGGTAGGTACAGCATACTTGGAGTGCCATAACCAAGTGGCTGGCATAGTATATAGACACATCTGTACCAAGAATGGGGTGGAGATTCCAGGATCAAACACCTCCAAAGGTGGTTTGGAACGACCAGGCTAAGATCCTGTGGGACTTCCCAGATCCACACCGATAACATGGTGGTGGCTAATCATCCGGATATTGTGGTGGTTGACAAACAAGAGAAGAAGCTAGTAGTGGTAGATGTCACAATCCCAAGTGATCAGGAATATCATCAGCAACATCAGGAATAAGGAACATGAGAAACTTGAGAAATACCAAGGGCTGAAAGAGGAGCTGGAAAGGATGTGGCGAGTAAAAGCGTCAGTGGTACCCGTGGAGATAGAAGCACTCAGGGCCGTAACCCACAACACTCTTCCAGAATGGGTCCACTACATCCCAGGAACAATATCTGAGATCTCTGTCCAGAAGAGCACAATCCTAGGAACAGCTGAGATACTGTGCAGGACCCTCTGGCTCCCAGGCCTCTGGTAGAGGACTCAAGTTTGATGGAAACACATTATGATTTGTCAGAGCAGGCCCAATATAGATGTATAAAACTACACGGCATAGATTTTCATTAGTTATGTTGCAGCCCTACTCGCGACATGAAATTATGCACACTGTGAGAAGATTTTCTTCTATATCACCCAATCCTTTCTTACTCCAAGAAACAGAAATGGTCATTTCAAGAAGGGGCCATTTGGATAAACTTCCAAGAAAGTGTAGAAATTATGTATATTTCCTGCGGCATCTCCCAGAGACTAACATTGACTAGGAAATGATAAGCAAACCTGTGTTAACACATCAAATGTACCTTCATTGCTTTGAAGTCTTTCCTCATTTTTTCAGGGATTCCTGTCATGAAACAGAGCTCTGGGACTAAAAGGATCTCTCCAGTGATGATTTGCTGCAATACATATAATGAAAATGTGATATGAAATATGATACAGTATGATATATACAGTAAATTCAAGTGTTTACTGTTTTAATACTCTTGACATACTGTGTATAATCTTTTATTTCTATGTTTCTGATGGATGGATGAATAAACATTTAAAGTCTTGCAGCAGTATACATGTTTAACAGCTTACTATTATACAAAAACATCTAGAGTTCAGGTTTAATGTCTTTTAGATATGTTTGGTAAAATTGTAGGTTATCCGTCAACCAATAAGGAACATTATGTATTCATTCTATATGGGTCATAGCAATTATCAAAGTATTGCTTCACTAATAAATAAATGTCAAAATGACATTATCTGAGACAGTCATGTGGATTTCATGCTGTTGCAAGCCTTGCAGAACAATCATTTTTATTTTCTGCATTTTAAGTTCTGTTAACTGACAGACTTTTGTAGCCACAAGGTGGAAATCTGATTAAAGACTCCAGGTCATGGCAGATGACTGGTCAACTAAGAGCTTTACAGTTGATACAGCTGACCATATATCTTGAGCATTTATTCATTTATTATGGCACGCTGAAAAGAAGTTTTACCTTCCCTCCTGGTTTTGATCTCTCCTTTGGCCGGTGCATGAGGAGAGGCTGGTCCATGTCTTTGATTGTAATCCCATAGTTCTTGCTATTAAGATGTGGACAGTCCATGACATTATATATTTTTTTTAAATTTGAAACAAACAAAATACTGAAAGCCTTAAATAATTTCCATGATTTTGTTTAAACAAATTTGAATGTACAAACACAAAAATGCGCCTGTTTAGAAAAGTTCATTGAGAGTCTCACCTGTAATATTCCACAAAGGTGGTTTTTGTGCCATCCATCAAAGTAAAGGTGTCTTTGGGTGATTTTTTCCACTCAATGGCATCAACGCGGTACGTCCGGTTATTGTAGCGAGTAATGATGATGCTGCCAAGGAGTTCTTTGGCACATTCATCTTGGAAATTTTCCTTGCTATGGTGATACAATATGTTCCTGGAAAACAGCAGGGGTCAAAAGTCATTTCTCTTAAGTGGGCCAAGATTCCCGGTACTTAAGTTCATAAATAATTTATAGATGCAATAGATAGACTATTCCATTTGGCAACACTGCCCCTCAACTCACCCTGTAATCCTATCATGTTCACAGAGGGAAGTGTTGTAGTTGTTGTGGGTATTCAGTTCTCCCAGAGGACAGACATACTAAGAATGTTGATCTTGCAAACTGGTATTTAAACATGCATGACTCATCCTGGAATATTGCATCTGTATCCTCTGTGCAGTTTATTCATGCAATGTTCCACAATCAGACTCGTACAAGCATTCATGAGTAACCATGCAGAAGAAATGGAATAAAAATGCTCTTTACTTTTTTCTATAATCCAGCAGAGCAAATTTCCCAGCTCATTGTTTTATTAGTTAAATTTATTTTTTTAAAGACTTCATTCTGTGCTTGTTTCAAAATATCAAAATGTTTAAGGACTAAAAAAAGAACACTTACCTAAATTATAATTTCTGTAGCCACAGAATGTTGTGCTTTATGAAATTGTATTAAAACTAAACTATTAGAAAATAATGAATGCTTGACATGTGGATTTTAATCAATTTGGTTGCTATTGCTAT
Source organism: Mola mola (assembly GCA_001698575.1). NCBI lineage: Eukaryota > Metazoa > Chordata > Actinopteri > Tetraodontiformes > Molidae > Mola > Mola mola. The sequence goes on along the minus strand of KV751322.1, from coordinate 6,195,997 downwards.
GCCAAGTATATTACTATTGATTTGTCAACTCACATGATATCCAACACAGAGTCATTCCTCAAGACTTTGCACGACACGTTCACACATAAATAAAGGCCTCCATCTGTTCTTTTAATGCAGGTGGAAAAGCCTGGCCACACCTGCAGCCTATAAAAACAGACAAATTAATTATCAGACTAGAGTTGTCATGATACTAGCTGGCATCAGCCTTCTAATTCTCCAACTCAATACACACCGATGTTTTCCAAGAATGATTGTACTTTCCGGATCGTAATGATTTCGACCCACCAGCGTCAGTCCAATGATTTTCATTACCCTTGAAAAACAACAGCAGAGGGTCATATCCTTTCATTTGACCATTCTGATAGTAACATCTGTTAATAGCATAATATTGTAGATAATTACTTTGGCTCAGGTTATTTAATTAAAGGCCTAAACTCTCTGTGCTTAACACGAGGGTTCTTCAGAGAGCCGAGGGCCAATTATGGGGCTTTTCCATACCATGCACCAGCCTTGCTTTCCCTGACTCAGCATGGCAGGGGATCTCATTTCCATTTGGAGTGTTGCTTACTTGAAGGTTTATGTTAAATTGATGAGCTGCTTGTGTAAACATTTACAAGGTGGTCCAGGCTATGCTATAAAAGCATCTCTGTAAACAATGGATAAACATATTACATTTTACCAGAGCGTGTTAAAATAGATAATAGAAAGACAGCGGACGCTGATTTAACATGTAACTTCACCTTTTCTACCCGTCTTTCCTCTCACCAAAAAAAGCTCCCCTAATTGAACTATGTGGGTGTTGACAGCATGTTCAAAAGTTTTAGAGGGGGGCTGAAATATCTTGACTTAGTTGATCTCTGAAAAATAGCATGTCCATTTTGCTCGTTTAGGCACAATGGCTGCAAAATTTTATTGTGCTCTACCGTCACTCCGAAAAAAAAAAGTTAATTAATTTGTTTCTTCTAGCACTGGCATGGAGACCACACAGTGTATCCCTGATAAACTCTTCTCATCATGTGTTTAAAAATGCATTCTGTAAATTTGTTCACTAGATTACACTTTTATTAATTACTGAGATTGATTCGTTTTTGACATATCCAAGCTATTAAGTAGACTATTGCTCGGTATAATTACAGACATCAAAAGACAAGTCTGTCCTCCGTCCTGAGCGGAGCTCTACTCTGATCCAGTTTATCTCAGACATTGAACTGACTATGAAGATGCAAATCAGTTCTGTAGAGCACTATTAGTGGCCACAAGGCAAAACAAAGACAACGTTTGTCAAAACTACAGTAACTTAGAAACAGCAATAATGACTATTACAATGATTACAATGACGATGAATGAGAATCAAAAGTAGTTCTTTGAACTTAGGAAAAATTTCCACAACTGCATAAATGTCATGGCATCTAAATGTATATTCTAGCTTTAGTCTACTAAATTTTTAACCTGACGCTTTAGATTATCCTTTATCTTTCATGGTCACTCTTCCATGTCCATTTTCTGTAGTTTTTTTTTAAGCACAATTAAACTGCATTTTTTTTTTTTTTTTTTTTTAAAACCTCTCCTGTTCAGCAGCTGAGGCCTGCTGCAGTGAGAAGGTTCTGGATGCTTTGTTGTGCTGCAACAGATTTGCTCTACAAAGTGGGAGCCTGATATACTCCTCCTGTTGAGATCTGTGTTTAACTTTATTGGCCAGGCTACTGGACTGCTTGAGGCAAAAGAGTGGATAGAAAGAGAGACAGGTTAAGGAAGACAGAAGGGTTGGGGAACACAGAACACAACAACGACAGTAACAATGATAACCATTATAACTATAATAGTTTACAGCAACAACAACAGCACTAGCTGTAGGATTTACAATGCAAATTTACCATAGTATTTACCGTGGTAGCAAACACTATCCAAAATACAAACAATCACATTTGCAAAGGTAACGAAATTTGCTAAAAGACTAACCCAGTAGTGTTGATGAGGCAATTGCAACCGTTGTGCATCTACACAACTATCCATTGTGTAGTGTGCATGTGTTTGTCATTGGATGTTGTAGGTAGTTGACGTGGGGGGCTGCATTTTCAAAATATGCGTTTGAAGTTGACAATATATACATCCATTTTCTGTCACCACTTATCTTTTGCAGGGTTATAGGAGACTTGATCCTATCCTATCCCATCTGACATTAGGAAATAGGCCAGATACACCCTGGACACAACGTCAGTGAGTCCTAAACTAAACTCTTGTTTTGTTTTTTGTTTTTTTTAAATAAAAATTACCTTCTGAGCACGACATTGTAGAATGGGAGGCATAGATCTGAGGTGGGTGGCAAAATCTTTGTAATCTGGATTTTGATTTGTATTTCCTCATTATCAGTCCGTCTCAAGCTCTTAACAGCCACCTGCAGGCAATCCACATAAACAAAAAAAGTAGTAACACAAAATGTATATTAATACAGTTAAGCCCAAAATTATTCATCCCCTGGCCAAATTTTGAGTTGAAGTTCATTTGTATTTGGTGAATGGGTATCTTCAGCCTGGAAATGACAAAAGGGCCAAAAGACTAACAAATTGTATTAGAAATATTGATGAAAAATATTAGCCTGTCATTTTTTTCCTCTTTTTGATTTAAAAAAAAAAAAATCAATGGCAAAGCCTTTATTTTGTATCACAGCTGTCAGAAATTTTTTGCACATTTTGGACCACTCCTTTTTTTGCATAGTGTCCAGGACCTTGAAATTGGTAGGCTTCCTTGAATCCCTCTGGTCTTCAGTTTTCTCCACAAATTCTTGATTGGATTCAGGTGTTGACTCCAAAGTGTTTATATTATTCTTTGCCAACCATGTCTTGACCACTCTGGTTTAGGTGTTTTGGGTTGTTGTCTCGTAGAAGGCCCACTGCGTCCCCAAGCCCAATTTTTTCGACAGACTGATGTTTTGCTCCATAATTTTGATGTTGTATTCTTTTCTTCATGATGCCATTTACTTTTACAAGGTTGTATTGCTGATTTGCTGAAAAACACCCTCAAAGCATTGTGTTCCCACCACCATGCTTGACTGTGGGGATGGTGTTCTTGGGGTCGCTTCTTTTTTTCCTCCACACAGAAGCCACATACCTATTTCAAAACAATTGAATTTTTGTCTCGTCAGACCACAAAATTGATGACCCAAAGCCTTCTTCTTTGTCCAGGTGAGCTTTTGCGATTACGTGGATTATTCAGGATGGCCTTGCGGAGATCCTTTAATTCTTCTTAGCCTCTCGCACTACCATTCTTGCCATTCCAGGGGTCACTTTTGCCTTCAAAGCACATCCTTTTTGTGCTATTTTGTACTGTGTCATGCATTGCAATGCACGACCAGAGGTCCTCACTAAGCTCCTTGGTTGTGGCCATGATTGCTATTGACTAGAAGCTGACTAGCAAACAGGTGTCTCCAATGTTCTGAATTTATAGTTGATTAGAACGCTCTAGAACATGCTATAAGTTACCAGGATCATTTAGAATGGTGCACAAGATTGCATGTTCTCAAAATTGTGCAATAAGGTTAGGGATATGAATAATGTTAGACATGGAATACGTGAACAAGTGAAATTAGCTAATATTTTTCATTAATAGGTCTAACACATTGTCTTGTGCCACTCTTGTGTCATTTCCAGCCAGAATATATCCATTCACCAAATAAAAACTCAATTTAACTCAATTCAGCTTAATTGTATATTTAAACCATCAAACTCTGTTTAGAAGTTTTGGTTTCCAGGGACTCATCCATGTACATAAACACAAACTAAACTTCATATAAAATCACAAAGAATGGAGTACACATGGTTTGTTTATATCCTGTCCTACTGCCACAGCATAACCAATTAAAAACACAACTTATAACGGATACCTACGTCATTTAACTTAACAGGCAGGTAGAGTATGGAGCCATCAAAAGCAACTACTTCCCCTGTGGTGGAGCGGTGATCTTTCATCATGCCAAAACGCATTGCCATCGATTCCACATTTGGACTGAAAGATATTGAAAATACACATGACTTCAAAGAAACGAGTACAATACTTAAGTGAAATTCAGGAAAAAAAAATGTCAATCAACTAAGAGTCGAAATTCAAATAGTGGATTTAAAATAGCCTTGTATCAATCAGCATTTGCCCTTTGGGATTTTAAGACAGATGCTTCTGTCTAATTTTAGTTTAGTCTATGTCCATTTTAAACTCCCATTAGGGAAATGGTTAAAACTTGACACCAGGTAGTTTTTGTTAAACAATGGCAAAAGAAACAAAGACTGATAGCACTTACGTGAATTTAACATGGTACTGATAAACAGCTTCATTCTTGCAACATATTGGGATGTGGTTTGAGCCAATAATGAAAGGAGTTCCTTTTGTTCCAGCCTTATTAAGTGGTTCCCTGACCAGATGGACAATATACAATCACAGAAATGTCATCTGAACACAAGGCACAGTCACAATAAGAATACTGGCCCAGACACAATAAGCAAATGTCAAACATATAGTCAATCAAATGTATTGTTCTGCTTTATATCTGTAAAATTTGACAGTTCAAAACACCAACAAAAAATTGGGAACATTGTGCTTCAAGAAAGAAGAAAAGGCAATGAGTAATGGCAAACCACAAATAAAGCCTCTGCTATGCCAACGCTTAGAATTATCAATGAAGGGGTGTGACGATAAACAGCTCATGGACACGTATTTCTGCGCCTCACAGGCCATCAATAGAAGTTTGGGCTGGCCTCAGCTTATCACTCAATGAGAAATATCGTCATGTTTTAATATCGCACACCCCTATGAATGAGTGACAGGTTTAGATACACAAAAGCAGCTGGAGGTGAAATGTCAAGATTCTAATTGGCAAAAGGAACATAAGGAATCATCCTTACCGGATCGTCTCCATTTTCACCTCAGTCTTTGCTGGTCCAACAGGAGGAAGCTCCAGCATCTCTTGAGCGGTGGATGCCATGGACATAGTTCCTTCACATTATTTACATTTTAAATATAATACTCTTTCAGAAATCCATCTCTCTTATCAATATCTAACTTAGAAATGATTGAAATTTCATAGTAGGAAGCAAGTCTTTTTAATATGTTCCCTAAAGCAGAATATCCACTTTAACTACACTGAACAAACTATTTTGAATTTCTTTTTTAACTTGTTTGAACTTATAATAAATCATTAATTTTTTGGTCTTCTTACTTGTGTGGGAAGTCTGAGAGTCTAAGGCTGTTTTTTGCTCAGAGGCAGGAGAAGAGGGACCTGGAGAAAAAGAAGTGGGTAGTGCACATCCTCTTCCAACTCCAAGCTGAGGAAATGCTGCTCTTCCAAGCCCCACCATTGCACTGAGTGAAACATCCTCGCCATGGAAACTGCAACAGGCCGAGGTTGTCATATCAGTAGAGTTTATGGTTTAAATGTTCTCGATCAATGATAATTCTAAAATAATGAGTCATTGTGAATATGAAATAAGCAATTTTTGAGGATGTACTGTAGTTTGTGGTAGTTCTCACAAAATGGGGATACAGGGGATTCTGTGTTTTATTTATTCTCAATCGTTACACTGGATCTTGTTCCACACACCTGCTGCCTCTGCCCATCACTTCTTCAGGTTGGCCTAAGCTCTCTGGGCTGCTGATGACACCTACTGGGGAACCTTGCAGCTTCACTTCTCCCAGATCTGTCGCTGTTGCTCGTCCTAAAAGAAAAAAAAGAAAAGAATGAATTTGCAATTTAGTAGGAGTCCTATCGTTGATAGTTGGTGTTTTTTTTTGTTGTTTTTTTTTTTTTTTTTTTTTTTTAAATACAGACCTACAAGAGGTATTCCTCTTCCCCATGAGGCCATTGACATCTCAATGCCCATTCCTCGAAACATTGAGACCAGTGCTGATGTTTCACCGGGGGTAGGTATGTCAACCTGTAAGGTGACAGAAGCCTGAGCAGCTCTAACTGAGGGGCAGTAATATTTCTAAAATTAAAATAAAACTATAGGTTTAGACATATTTCTGATACAAACCTTTTTTGTTGTAGGGATCTCTTCTGTTAGGGGCTGGATCGTGCTTTCACATGGAGGTGTCCGTATAGGCTGTGCCTCCAGACTGGCAATTACTGCACCTCTTCCCACTGCTAACTTTGGTTCTGTTGCTGGAAGGAAAAGCCCTCTTGCTCGTCCAAACACAGATTGATCAGTGGGTGTCGTTACTCCCTGTCCTTGTGGGGTATCATCAGGAGGGGGAAAACCTCTGGCTCGACCTGCTGGCCCTTCTGTAGAGAGCAGCAGCCCTCTACTACGTCCAACCATCGGCTCCTGAGGCTGTAGCCCTCTACCCCGTCCTAACCATGGAAAGCCTGCCATACCGCTGATGTCAGAAGGTAGGTCTGGATCCACTGGTCAACTGCTGAAATCACACCTTGAAAAAATTAAGGATAAATTGCAGAGAAACACAAAGGACTCTTTTTGATTAAAAAGCACAACCACCAGCAAAATTATATTCAGCCTGCGTGTTAGTCGTTTAAAGTGGAACACTTGAACGGTCCTGTCAAAATTAAAATCAATTTTGAGGAGTAGACAGATGGCTCTGTTAACTTTTTAATAGGCTGGAATCAAATCCAACAGAGTGTGATTGTTATCTGTGACTTCCTGAACAGAATGAATGCAGCCGGGAACTGTCTGACTTGATCGCATGATTTTGTCTCGACTCCATGTGGCTCTTATCCACTTTTAAAAAAGATAAAAAACCTACTGACACTGCCAAATTCTGATGAATTCATGAGAGCGCTGTATGCATCACCTGTTTGGGCTGGTGACCAGTGTGCACAACCCGATTACTGCATCCACAGTCTGTTGGAAAAATCAAACATGACAGATGCACTCTACCACTCCAACACTTAGATGTCTGCAGAAACTTGCCATGGCAAACTGCCACACCTAGTTTGAAATCATTTTTAATCAAAATTACCACTTGAAACACTTTAGTTCACAAATGTGTCTAGAATGTATGACATTTTCACCTTTTTGAGTAAAAATATCCTAATTTTTCAGACGCGCTAGTATCTTTGCCTGGGCAGGCTTAGGGTGTGTTTTGGTTGTTAGGTAAGTAGTTTTCAGTTAAAATAATCATTGATGTCGATTGTAAAATGTGTTACAACACAGAATGAGCATTACGTTTAATTGCAATCTGCACAGGCGTGCTAATTAAAGTCAACTGCCGTGACTGTCCTTCCTCATTCTTATTTTAGCCACAAGAAATGGTTGTAACGCTTAGAAGTTACGCTATTCGAGAATTATAGTTTATATTTAGCATTATACTACGACGTTACAGCAATTACTGTAAACAAGGAAAGATTGAGGACGGAAAGTAAGACATGGACGAGTCTGCGTGCAGTTAAGCTAATGTTAGCCCGACTAATTTTGAGGCTTCTGAACATAAACGTTAACGTTCATTAGCTAGGCACCGTGGCGCCATTTTTTTTCGCCCCACCAGCTCGCCTCCATTAATTTTTGTATTAAATAATTAACTTATCTGTAAGGAAGCCTTAACATTGTCTTGGTAGCATGGCACCAGTGGAAGCCGCGCTAAACTAACGTCATAACCTAAACTTTATTTGAAATGGTCTTAACAACCGAACACGCGTTGAAGCGCATCAACATTAAGCCCACAGGGCTGACGGTCACATGGACTACAAATCCAAAACAACCTAAATGCTTATCTGCTTACAGATCATGTTTTGTAATGCGCTAAAGCAATTCAAATCCTAGGAGAGGAACTTACATAAAGACGAGGTATTCGTCTTCAGCTTGTCACAACGTGCCAAATTGAATTGAATTAATCCCACAGAACCGGTTGATTGGCAGTATCGCCACTCCCATTATTTCATTGGATGTTTATCTGATTCTGCTGCAAGGCATTGGATTACTGAACCTGTCAATCTCTAATTCTCAATTTACAGGTTTCCGGGGAATATGGCGGGCATGCTGGTTTTGTCGCCCTCTGGTGGTTTCATCACACACACACACACACACACACACACACACACACACACACACACACACACACACATGCCTGTGTTCACTGATATTCCCAATCAGCACATGACTTAATGTGTGTATGGGGACAAAGATAACCAAGTCAGCTTACTGGAAACTAACAAATACAATATTCATTGAACTAAAAGCCTTAAAATTTAGAGACATAACAGATTTTAAAACGCTGAAAATTATGTACAAACTCAAAACTGGACAACTACTCCATAGAAACCATAGGTTATTTAAATTAAGAGAAAGTCAATATAATTTGAGAGGATCCTACTGTATTTATTTCAAAAAAGAAAAGGGAAGAGCAAAAATGTTAAACCCCCCCCCAGTTTTCCACTCAGGTTGGTGAAATTGTTGAACAATTGTAATAAGAATCTAAAAGCATTCACTGCAATAAAAAAGGTTTTAAAGATAATTAAGAATACAACAACGGACAAATATAAAGAATTGAAATGCAGTGTGTAGTTATTTACACAAGATTATATTGTTTTTTGTTTTGTTTATTTGTGTATTTTAAGGACTGATATGTTGTAAGCTGTTTTTCAGGAGGTGTATGCAGGTAAAAATTAATTTAACTTCAACCTGCAACCTTGAACCTGCACATTAGAAGGTTTGTCTTTTGAATTGACCTTGTTTGTTTTGTTTCAAAGTTGTATAAAATACACTTCTAACTTCTTCTAACTAACAATTGATGCCTCTGTTCGGGAAACGAGTACTGTTTTTGCCGTGTGTATTCACGGTATTTAAAAATAATTATTAACAGCACGTCTTACAAATCCAGGCTTCAATCGTCTCACATTGTGACTCCTGTCCAGTTCAATTACGGACACAAGGTGTTCTTTTGCTACAGGCATTTATTCTGCACATCCGTGCTGTTAAGCATGTCATGAGAACTGAACAACTAAACAAGAGGAGTAAACTGAAACTTTCATCTTCGCAGATCTTCGCTTTACGTCTTCAAATACTTGTACACAGCAACTCAAGAAGAAAAAAATCCCCCTTCTCTCTGACAAGTGTTCTCTGCTGCATGAGATGTAACAAACAATACAGACCTGCCACTACCTGCGGCTCCAAGACATTAGTTCCACTGCCAATTAGTCAACTAAATTGAGTATGTAACTAAAATGTCATTATTTGTGTTCTAATATTGATGTTTTTCCTTGATTTTCTTAACATTTTTACATTTCAATTCATCCTTGTTTTAACTGAAAATTATTACATGAATTTCAATGACCTTAAATCTAATCAGCTGACTGATGGCAGCTACACACTTGAACATTTGTTTTGGTGACAACAAGCCACAATTGAACATGATGAGCACGTTGCTCCACCTGTTACTTCAGCACATACACAGTAGATTTGAGTCTCTTTTTTTCTTAAAAAGTCCACAAAGCTTTGGTTTTCAGGTCAGCAGCCACACATATTGGCAATAAGTCTCAAACGCTTTTGAAATAATGACAACAAAAGTGCCCCCAAGGTTTTGAGATTCGACCTTCGCACTCACAGTCGGTTCTTGCAGGCATAAATTATTCACTCTTCAGGAACTCAGAAAGTGCACAATCATTTTGTATTTTTAGATTGACAGGCATGCGGCGTTTCCTATTTTTATAAAGCCTGTCTTCAGTGTTGGTGCTTGGATGACAACTTCACACAACAGCAAAGGGGAATCTGATGAGGCCTGTTCATGGTTTTATGGGATGTAACGCCGTCTATATATTCAGGTAACTGCCATGGATATGAAAATCAGCATAACCATGTAAAATGAAGGCAAGAACTGACCCCCGAGAGCCCCAAGAACATCAGAATTTGTTACATTTGACAGCTGCAATTATATAATTGTATATAATGTTACAGTATTTGTGTGACTGCTGGAGCATTTGTTTTTTTGTTGTATTGACTCACTGCTCACTGTATGTGGCCCCGAGAGCAAAATATAATTGCGGAACATAAGAGCTTCTCAGTAGGAAGGTTCTCATTTATCCGTATGCTATTAATTCACTCTTTATGATACATAAAAGAACATAGAACAAAGGAGCAGTTTGTATTTATGTTAAATGAATGCTGAATATTAAAATTTCCTCGTGATAAAATACATGGAGAGCATCTTGCGGGTGTGGCTCCACCACTTGAATCTGGGAAAATAAACAAAACAAAGGAGATCAATCAATCAAAACAGGATGTATTTTAAAAAATAATGATGGCTGCATGTTTATGCATTAGTATTTATAACAAGGACGAGGCACACCAAGTAGCCTCTGGTTGTGATCGCAGTTTGACTGATGTCTCCAGGAAGAGAAGAGCATCAGTGTCTATTTACCTAAATAGAACCGAGCTTTATGTAAATATAATACATTTAAGTATGTTTACAGAGTTTGCAAAAACTTTGGCAGTTATGCTGCAGTGACTCGTTTTCAAAAAATAAGAGTGTGATTCTCCTCCAGTTGTTTTTCCAAAGTCAGTAATAGTGTCATAGAGTCAGGTAAGAGATGGATACAGATATTTATTTATAAAGGCGACCCTTAATTACCTGATGTGAATACGTGTAAGATTTTTGCTAATGAATTGAACCGTTTCCTACTTTCCGTTTATCACTGATATTTCCATTTCAATTCAAGATTTTGGATACACCGATGCATGTGAGCAAAGTTTTGAGGTATGATTTATCACATCGGCCAAATGATATAATACCACAAGCAGAATGGCTCTCAGTAAGGTCCCTTCTCCATCCTCCCTCCAAAAAAATGTCATTAAAATCCATCTGGTAGTTTTTGTGTGATCCTGATAACGAACAAACGCATTCCAACAGTCCAAAACATAACCTAATAATAAGAATCAGAATAAGGTATGATTGCTTGTGTCCTGAAAAAAGCAGATACTGTGATCAACCCTTTCAGTTCATCAAAAAACGGTGGGTTTGTGATTTCGTTATGTGGCCGGGCACTTCTGCAAGAAAATGTGTTATTCTGCTTCTCCTCTCTCGTGTCATTAAATGCGGCCGAAGATTGTGCTACTTAATCAAGGTCATGTTCACAAACGCCTCAATTTGTCGCCAAGTAAACAAGATTAAACAATGTGACTGTTCCCCCCCTCGGCTGTTAAAAACCAGGGTCTACCTGCCTGCCCTCAGCTGCAATCTTCATTCAAACAACAGACATTTGACGACAGCTGACTGACTGATAAGGTTATGCCAGTTGGTGTTAAGGGCACAGAAGGGCTCCGAACCGACAGAGTCGATACTCTTAGCCTTCACCATGATTTTACTATTAGTGGAAGTGGGTTGCACCAAACTCCTACTGTGAACAAACCAAATGGTGTGTCTAGAAAAGACTCCATACATGCTTGATGCTGGGGCCACTGAGCTCTGGACCATCGTCCCGACAAAACCACCGCAAATGACAATAAAGAGATGACTGCAAAGAGACACAGATTGAACATGAAGCGATAGAGACTACAGAGATGCAAAATGAATAGAAAGACCACTAAGAGCCACAGAAACAGCCGCAAGAAAAACAAGTTACCACGGCGATGACAAATATTCAAAAATGAATGACAAAGAAGTGGGAAACCACCAAGTAGAGGCACAAAATGGCCACGACTGAATGCCTGTTTGCGTCCATGAAGAAGAAAAAACATTAACTGTCAATAATTGTCAGCAGGGTCATTTGACTTTCTTTCTCATCATTGCTCAAGAAGCGGGTCCGATCCTGTTTAACCCCTGTCACTACAAGACCCTCAGACGGGCTGAAAGAGACACTGACGCGCTGTCAGATTGGTTTTCATAAGCCCACCAGTGCTCGCCTCAGAGGCTTTTCACCCTGGAAACGTGACCCATCTCCCCTGACGTCCACGCGTCCATAATATTTCATAAATGGGCCAAATTTCCCTGACAGCAGGAAGTGGCGATGGTGACTGGCATTAATCTGATGCGACAGTCATTACTGACCTGTCCGTCACAGTGAGTGAGTAAAAGGCCACAGCTGTGGTAGCCAGCATGTGATCCGGCTACCATGACAAGCAGAGGGAATTGTGGGAAATGGCACCGGGGCAACCCCAGAGCCAGAGGGGACAAACACACAGCTGTTGCTGCCTGCAAGCTGCCTATATTCCTAGAGGATTTCCCATATGTCCTCACTGTCTCCCAGCACCATCAGCAGTGTTGGACTCACTCGCTGGATAGGAATAAAAAACAAAACAAAAACATGTTTGTACATTAAGTCAGAAAATGAACTTTTTGTTAAAATGATTTGAGTGTAGAAACTTTTGCATATTGGAGGAACTGGCCAAAAAAAACCTCGAGGTACATTTCCTGTTTCTTCTTCAAATTCAAGTGTTACGGCATCATTTTCCTCTCCAGATAAGGAAAAGGCTGTTCAACTAATATTTGTCCCAGACATTAGTTTTCTCAGTTCTGTTCTCTCTAGTTCAGTGTCAGATTTGAAGGGGAACTCTACATGCCTCCTTGCACCAAGTCACTGAAGTGTGTCGCTGCCATCAGCCAGCTGATTAGATTTAAGGTCATTGAAATTCATACAATCATTTTCAGTTAAAACAAGGATGATTTGAGATGTAAAAATGTTAAGAAAATCGATATAAAACATCAATATTAGAACACAAATAATGACATTTTGGTTAGATAGTCAATTTAGTTGACTAATTGACTGATTGTGTCTGTGAAATATGTTTATGATTTGTTCTCTATGAGAATGTTATTTGTATGTGAGTGTATCAAGCTCATTCTTTATTATTTTTGTTTACTTGTTTAGTTCTCACGATGTGCGGAATAAATGCCAGGAGAAAAAGAACACCTTGTGTCTGTAATTGAAGTGTGACGTGTTCATGCAGGCTCTCTGTCGTCTCGAGCGATGCGTCACACAAATAGGTGCGGTTTGCGCAGCGCAACTCCCCAAATAGCCCACATTTGTCATTGGCAGTGAACTGAGGAACAAGCAGGTCGGGAACGACTTAGGTCAGGTTTGGTAACTGTTTTCCCATCTCGTTTCATTGTTTTGGAGAGCAAGTTTTTCCTTCTTGGGATGAGACGCACGCCCTTCTCGCTTCCTCAGCCGGCTCATTCTTAAACAGAAGCCAGAGACGAGCCTGAATGAATTGCTGATATCTCCGATGTGGTGCAGCTGCAACACCCCGATCTAAAAGCGCCGGGCAGGAGCCGAAAGCAGCTTACACGTATCCAAACATGCGCGTAATCGGCACCGGCGAGGCGTCCCCTGCACCCCCTCCGAGATAACGCTGTCGTGATGTTCAATACTTCGGCAATTGAGCACACTTTAAACAGGAATGAGGATATTTCCGAAGTTATCAATGGCACTCTGCGGAGTCTGGACGTCCCGGTCACCACCGCTCCCACGGCCATGTGGAACGAGTCGTGCGGGGAGCAGCTGCTGGATTTTGGGCGCCCGGAAAAGATCATGATCGGGGTGATGCTGGCGATCATCACGGCGGTCACCGTGATGGGAAACACGCTGGTGGTGATCGCGGTGTGCGTAGTGAAGAAACTGAGGCAGCCTTCCAACTACCTGCTCGTGTCGCTGGCTGTGGCGGACCTGTCAGTGGCCATCGCCGTGATGCCCTTTGTGATAGTGACAGACCTCACCGGGGGCAAGTGGCTTTTTGGAGAGTTGTTCTGCAACATCTTCATCGGCATGGATGTAATGTGCTGCACCGCCTCCATCATGACCCTGTGCGTGATCAGCGTGGATCGGTGAGTTTGCAAAGGTACACCCCGAGGCACATTTCACTCTGAAGCTGTCGGCTTGACATGACGCCAGCATTGCGCTCCAAGCCGCTCCAAGCCGCTCGGACGCGCTGAGGCGCAGGAGCGCACCGAGGGCCAAATGGAGTCATGAACGCATGAAATAACTCTGCCAGAGAACGGCATTTAAATGCGTGATTCCCGATCTGTGATTCAGTTGGCATCGTGTCTTGTAAGGTCGATTCCTGATCTGCCATCCTTCATCTCTGATGGGGGTCTGCATCTGCTCTCCATTATTCCGCCTCCTTAACAGGGACATCAGAGTAGCCTAAATGTGGCCGAGCAGCGCAGGAGGGGAAGTTCACGTATAGGAAAGCTGTGCACAAATGCTGCTTTTGTGGCTCACTTCTACCTCGATGTTTTGCATGAGCAAACTTAACGCAAACTTATTAAATGAAGCCACAGGAGTCGTCCCTGGCCATTATGACCGGCTCTGCATCTCAGCTCACAGAGCTGAGCCTGGAGCTTATGACAAAAGTTGTTCACTGCTCCCAGTACAATTCATAATAAAATAAAAGCCGAGCGATCATTGTCACTGCCTTTCTTTCCTAAGAAGAAGACAGAGGCTGATTGAAGTATTGATCAACTGTTTGTTTCCTCCTAAGTGCTCTTCACCCTAGAATGAAAATGTTTCTCGTGGAAGTGCAAAGTTGTGGATCACAGATAACACACCGTGATGCAACAGCCATGCTCCAGTCAGCTGGGGAGAAGCTGACAAGCTCTTTACTAGGTTGGGGTGGGGGCGTTATGGAAGGCTCTGCACGGTGTGGCCACTCACATTCCAGGTCATGAGCGTGCCCTCAGTATGAAACCAGTCACACGGGCTCCACATGTTTTCCATCATTATCACAGCAATGAGGACATCATCAGTATTAAACAGATCAGAGTTTAGTAGAAACGATCCATCGCTTTGTAGTGCGAGTGAGGTGAACTGGCGCTGCTCCTTACATGGTTGTTGAATTACTCGCTAAGAAAGGATGAATGGAACCACTTGTGAGCAAGAGAAAAACAACAAACAAAAAAGGTTTAAATGTGCTGTGGAATCAACATCTGTTTGCCACTTGTCAAGTCACACTACTGAATATGTAATTTCATGAAGCATATATTAGTTTTTAAGGGTTTTTTCAATGGCAGAGCAGGACTTTAAATGGGACAGCAAATTATTTTAGTCCCTACCCAAACAGACAGCTCTTTGGGATGCTCATCTCCATAAAAACAGGCTTGTTCTCATGCTCACAATTCATGATGGGAATCATAAGGTTAATTCAATAGAATGACAATTGCCAGTTAGACACACAATTAGCTGCAATTAGGACTAATTTAGGATTTCCATGCAAAGACAAATGATAATGAAGATGAAGCGAATATGAGTGATGACAGTGACACTCTGCTTGTCGTCCCTGAAGTCCCTGAAGACTAGGTGTTCTGCTCCACGGAGGAGTATTGATTGTCTCCCATAGCTGCTTCAGGCTTATAGAAGAGATGCTGCACTGTATGTGCCAGTATGAAAGCTGGGTCAGGGGCCAGTGAATTTACGATCCTGCAGGTAATTGGCAGTTTTTGACAGATGTTCTCAGAGGGACTGCTGACATCCTGGTGGAATACAGCTCCTCTGACAGTCACCATCCACTCTAACTTGGGCCCAGTAAGTGCAAGTTTAAACCGCATGAGGTTGTTGGCCCTCGCAATGTAAACTTAAATAGTAATGAAGATTTAAAACCGACAGAGGGCTCCTGTGCTTTACAAGACAGGGAGTGAAGATTCTATTTATTCTGGTGATGTAATATGCACTTCCATAAAGCTGGGAAAAAAATATATATTTAAAAATGAATGATTACATTTGATGTAGCAGAGTGAGAGCTACAGTACATTTCCCACATTTTTTACATTCCCATAAAAAAAACAGAACTGAGTGGACTTTACGAAGACAGTGTGTAAAAACAGGTGTGAACCCCTTTAATAATTAATATTTTGATAAAGAAATTTGCAAGTAACTTAATGAACATAAATAATAGTCCGGTTTCGAGGCCTTGGTGCGGTTGTCTGTTTTGCCCACTTGGTAATCCAACCTTGGTCTAATTTTAGAGTCTCCCTGTGTTGTGGCTGAACTTGGACATACAATTATTTTTAAGTTTTCATATTCAAAGACATCTCAAATGTTTAAAGTACCCCATCCAGACACGTTTTAAGTCATATAGATATAAGTATCAGGAATGGCTTCCAAAGAACTTGCTTGTAGGACTGCCTCCTAAAATCAGATTTTGAGTGAGGACAATGAAAATGTGCACTTACAGCAATGAATGTGAAAACCTTATGGGGGTCATTCAGCTGTAGAAGCCTTTAAAGGCGACGCTAAATATTTACTTAAGAGATTGTTTATGCTCTCTGCTTCTGCTCTGAACAGGTGTTGGCTAAGTAAGAAAAGTTGTATTTCCTGTCTCAGCAGTGTGGGAAAACAGCATTCTCTCATATAGTAGTAGTATAGTGTGTGTGTATGTTATTTTATGTAAATGTCGCAAGTTACAGACCATGAGATAGCAAATCAACATGTGTCATAAAACTGAAACCAAATCAGTAAGTGTCACCTTATATGACAACATGATCCACAATGGTTTCATACAGGTATCCTCAACCAGTGACCATCAGCATATTGGGCCCTAAAGGCAGTACTGCCAAATGGTTAGGTTGAAATTATTAAGACAATCAATTATTCATTATTTTTGTCATGCTCATAGTACCCTATCACCCATCCAGAACCTTACGCTCCCAGGATGCAGGGTTATTGGTGATCCCAAGAATTTCCAAAAGTAGAATAGGAGGCAGAGCATTCAGCTATCAAGCTCCTCTCCTGAGGAACTATCTTCCAGTCTTGGTACGGGAGGCAGACACACTCTCTGATTTTAAGAGTAGGCTTAAAACCTTCCTTTTTGACAAAGCTTATAGTTAAGGCTGATCTATCTAGCCCTTAGTTATGCTGCTATAGGCTTAGGTTGCTGGGGGAACTCTCCATGATTCACTGAGCTTTCTTCTCTCCCCCCTCTGACTCCGACTCCTTCTCTGCTCCTGTAAATGTCCATATCCTTACACTAACTTTTCTTCCCCGGAGTCGTTGTGCTTTACCATCCTGCAGGTTTTTCTAGGTCGCGGTGGGAGGTGCTGCTGTGGTCCTGCCTGTGGTCCTGCCTGATGCCTCCTGGACACATTAGGAAAGGAGATCCTGTGACTTGGATCCTGTGACTTGGATCCTAGGCTGGATTTCCAAGTGCAAATCGGGACCCACAGATCACAATGGCTTCTGGATCAATAGGCTACACCTGCTTCTGGACCACTACACTTCACATATCTCTGGATTTACAGATTCTACATACTCTTGGACTCAGCAACACCCAGATCTTGCTACATGGAGTACAATGACTCCTGGACCAACAGAGTCTACCTGTGTCTGGATCACTAGACTTTCCATAAATCCGGACTCATAGAATCCGTGGACTCTGGGACTCATGGATGTTTTATGCATTCTAAATGAACTGTTGTTATCATGTTTTTGTCTTCTGTACAAGTGACATTTATTGCACGTTTGTCCGTCCTAGGAAGAAGGATCCCTCCTCTGTGGCTCTTCCTGAGGTTTCTTATTTTCCCTGTTTAGGGTTTTTTAGGTTTTTCCTCACCCGGTTCGAGGGTCTAAGGGCAGAGGATGTCACATCTGTACAGTTTGTCAAAGCCCAGTGAGTGTAATGTGTAAATTGTGATTTCGGGCTATACAAATAAAATTTGATTTGATTTGATTTGATATTTTGGAAGTTGGTCCTGAGAGGTTTGTTGGCAATCAGAGTGGGTTTTAAGTTACAAAAGTTAAGAACCCCTGGCCTAAACAGAGATGATTAAATAGGTTATTATAAAATTATATGACAAAATTCTATCGGGTCTATGAGTCTCAACCCCCAACACTATCTAATCTGTGTTATGAATTCAGTGAAAGTCTGGTCTTTGTTTGACACTTCACTTCAGTGCAACATTAATTCCTATCATACAGTAGTACCTTTTATGATCTATAGCATTAAATCTCCTGTAAAGATTAGTTTTGTGGCTGTTCTTTACAGATGTGACAAATAAAAGGCTCACCAGTCATGCAGTGCAGAAAATGGAAAATGACTGTGGAATACTTTTCAGTGGTATTGATTTTGAGTTGCATGTGTGAATGCTGATGTATGGCTGTGAAAGCAATGCTTATGGATGAGTAACCATTCACCACCTTCAGCCTCTTTAAGTGGAGATTCAGCACTGCAAATCAAACAGTATTGACAGCAGAATGAATAGTCCAGTCTGAGTGACCTTAAGAATGGAAAAGTCACATACGCCCAAGGCCTTTTGTCTAAGTGAATGTAGGTCTGCACTTGCACAAGATATCCCAGTATGCACTTTCAGGGGAAGCTTAGGTGCTTCTGTACTCATTTCCTCAAAAAGTAAGCATCTCTTGACTACATTCAGTTTTTGCCTTCGCTGAGAGTAATGTGCTGTATGTTCAATAATTCAAATGTCAAATATGAATGATTTATTCACAACAGCGGGAAGAGAGGCTGGTCCTTTACTGTAGCTCCTCAGATGTCTAAGGAAACAGTGCTAAAGGAACTTAGATATGGTAAGGGACGGACGCCGGAGTTAAATTTGCAGCAAATCAAATATAGCCTGGCTCAACTATCAGTGAACCTGTGGAAGACAGATGGGATGTAGGTCGAGAAAAATATCACATTACTGCATTAAAGTAAACTTTTCCACTGAGGTTCACACTGAAGAATATCCAGTGTAGGTGTGATCAGACCCCTAAGCTTCTGCAGGGGATTTGAGGTAAGGAAAACACGCTAACTCAGGCCCTTAGATGGCAGCGGGATGAGCCACAGTCTTCACATCCGTTCTGCCAACTGGTGTGTCAATGATGAGCCGATTTCACACACAGCCCCCACATAGACCTGCCCTCCACATCTGATAATGTTTCTGTGAGCTTGGTGCCTAAGTTCATCCCAGGGGAGAGAGTGCTTTCTCAGTGCCGCTCGGGAACATCAACCCGCAGCAGCAGCAGCAGCAGCAGCAGCAGACACAGATGACTAGACACAGATGACTAGACCTAGCTGACGCATCCTCAGGTAATGTGATGTGATGCCTAAGTTCCACTCACTCAGGCACTATTCGCATCCCCACTTGTTGGCCACCTCATCGAAGCACGGAGGACTGGACATCTCCTGATAGGCCACTGTGTTCAGATCAAAGGCAGTTCGTACTTATAGAGGAATGCTAATTTGGGACAGAACATGTGTTTCCATGCTAAATGTGATTTTATAATGATTTCTTCAATCCTGTGATCACAACCAGTTTACAGGGAGTGCAACATTTTGGAGGTTTTTGGAGCCCAAAGAGGCACCTTTAGTGATTTCAAAGATGAAACAATGTTTCTTTTCAAACCCATCACTACCCATGGCTTGTATACAAGTGCTTCTTTTTGAGTAAAACTGCACCATTGATTAAAAATACTGGGAGAATGCAAGTTAATCATTATTAAGAGCTGTATAAAAAAAAACAGCTCAGTTTCCAGCCAGTTTAACTGTTTGTTTGACTTTTATTGCAGAGGTACATGAAGCGAAAGACAAATCGTACCCTACTCATCGGATAGGGTGGCCCGACGGAAATGGAT
Organism: Mola mola; assembly: GCA_001698575.1. Lineage (NCBI taxonomy): Eukaryota > Metazoa > Chordata > Actinopteri > Tetraodontiformes > Molidae > Mola > Mola mola. The sequence continues at coordinate 6,176,499 of KV751322.1, read as the reverse complement.
CCGAAGAGGGTTGGATAAGGTTGAGAGCGGGAGATGAAGGGGAAGATAACAACATTTTGCCATTGGGCTATCATTTGTCTCTTGACTTTGTAACTGCTGTTTAAAAACATTAGCATACTTTGCAAACGAAAGATTTATCTTGCATTGACAGTCAGAATGAAACATTATGCGGGTTTACTTTTTCTTGTTCTAATGTTCTAAAATAACTAATCAATTCCTACTTCAGATGAATGTTCCTTAGCGAAATGTGATTCATTGCAATGTTTTGCAACAAAAAGTGTACCAAAACTTTACCAAGTAAAACAGGCTCAAAATAGAAAATCACAATGAAAATTTTTAGCATATGGTGTATTATTACAGACAGCAAAATCTGCACCAACCTTTTACTCTCAACAAGTAATTGTCAGCTGTAGTACATCACAAAACATTTGAGGCTCCACCTGATTGGCTAGCCTGGGGCTCCTGCTAACTAACCTACCAAATTCTTGTAATTAATTTGTAAAAAAAGTACTTGCTTTAAGTTTCTGGAAAGAAAACCAGAATAGAAACTTCATGGTAGTCCAGTTTGCTCTGATTGAGAATCTTCACAGACATGTAAGCTGCCCGAATAGCCTAACAGCTATGGCAGAGAAATGAAAACCCTAACCCTGCCTCCTTCTAGTCATATAATGCCATCAACACCTTTGATCGTCCTTGCAGATAACTGATAGCCGATAGTGAAGTGCCTTACTAAAGGTCACTTGAAATAAATCCTTGTGTACTGCAATCATTGTGCAAGATATCATGCATTCCACGTTTCCATTTCCCTTTATTTCAGCCTTGTCCTTCTCTTTGGAATTCCTCATTAATGGCAATACGTGAAGGGAAAGGGTTTAAGCTAAATGCTACAACGCCAACATCGGCTTTGGTTATTGTTGCAGCATATCTTTGAGATGTTTTTATCAGTCTGGACCGAGGTGGTGGACTGGCCTGCAATGCCTAAAAATACTCACAACCCTGCATATGTGCGATACTTCCCAGTATTTTTTATTTTAACTACTTGTTGATACACTCCAATATGACGGCATTCCGAAGCCTTATAGAGAACCTGCATGTCCTTACTTTTACAAAGGACTTGGTTACACAGATTCATGCTTCACTGACACATGGTCTGTGATTTGATTTATTATATTGATTTATCGGTTGAGAGCCACTTAAATCAGATTTGTGTGATCAGTGTAGCTCTGGGATCGTCCTATTTGAGTAGTGGCAGGAGTAGTGAGTGATCAAAGATGTAAATGAAAATTAAACAAAGGGCCTGCAAGTTTTTGCCAAACATTCACATAATGTTTAATTCTGTTTAAGGGACTGAAAGAAACACACAACCGCACTGACCAGTCTGTGGATTGCTGATAATATGTTTTGAGTATTTAACATTTTGTTGTTGCTGCCGCTTCAATAATTATGCAACTCGAGCATTTGTATTCGGCTCAGCTGGGCACATGAACTGATTTCTTATATTGTGCATTAATAGAGACATGAATGATCCTACGAAAGATAGTTATAAGTTAACGTTCTAAAATTTGCTACCAACCTTGTGCATCCATGCTTATTTACGTTTTAGAAGGAATGAATATCTCTGTCTGAGCTTACTCTGTCTGCAGCCCGGTAGAGACAGGGTCAGTTCGTCAGATATTGATACCCTTTGGCATCAGGCGGAGACGACAAGGATTTAATACACCATCAATGTAAAGCCATCCACCTCATTTTCAATGACATGAACATTTTTGGTGTATTGTGTCATACTTTCCCAAACAAGTCAGTCAGTCATTTCCTAAACCTAACCAAGGAGGTTCAGTAGCTAAACTTAATCAAGCATCATAAATGTTTATGGGGAAAGGGAAGGGTTAGCGTATAAGCCATAAACGCCAAAGTGACTGTTGTGCGCAGCGCTCGAACTTAAGTACATTCACTGAAGCATTGTACTTAAGGAACATTTTGTGTTACTTGTTCTTTATTAATGTGTTTCCATTTTCTGCTGTTTTAAACTTCCTCTCCGTTACATTTTGGTGGAAAAATATTGTATTTTCTATCCTTTTCTTTCATTTATTTAACTATTTAAGTTGCTAGTTACTGCTGTATCAAAGCCAAAGTTTACATTACAAAGAACATTGATTGGAATAATCAGAAAAACATTGAATATGATGAGCATACGAACTTTACATTTAGTGCATAAAAAAATACTTTTAACATCTGGAGTACATTAAACATCAGACACTTAAAGACTTTTAGTCAAGTAACATTTTTATGGGTGATTTTCAATTTGACCAAGTCATTTTTCAACATGTTGTATGAGAGTATGTATGAGTATTGACTACTTTGTACAACACTGGTTGTGTGTAAAGGTAGGTTTGGTGCTTCAACCGGAGATGCCAACAGATAGCTTGTGCCTCTAGAACAGGTTGCTGCCTAACATTGCCAACAGCAACAGCAATTTCTTTTAAGACACAGCTATTGATCAGTTAGTTCATGTAGCACCTTTCATCATGTGTGTCCACTACTGTGCATCAGTTGATTGACAGTTCACGGTAAAGTCTCTATCAAAGTATACAAAGTAATGAAAATACTAATTGCTCCTCTTACTCGGATCAGGTGGATGCTGAGAAGTTAGAGACTTAACCCCTGGCACTGACCAGAATCTGTCCTCCGGCTGTGAAATAGAAAATTTTGTTATGATACTCAATCCCCGACAAACTGTCCTTGGGCAAAACTCCGAACCTCAGGACCGACCACTAATTGGGTCACTGCATTGCAGGCAGCCCTGAATGCTTTGAAATGCATTTGAGTGTATGTGTGACATACTGGGAATATAAAAGTCAACTATTCAGTGTAATCCTGTCCATTAACATTTGAGTTCATTCTTCCGTTAACCAAAACAGTCTCGCCAAAAGGTCGACTAGTAGCTGTTTTGACTTTTGTGTAAAGAAGCCCCAGAACAGTCACTAATGGATTTGCGATTGGATCATCAGAAATCAAATTTCAGGGAGGCTGGTTTATTGCTCCCTGGACCTGTGAATTGATAAAAACACAGAAAACATGATCAAACTGGTTCTAGATTTTGTCTCTGTTTTTCCATGGTGGAAATAATATTTTTTTAGGACAATGTGTGTATCAAAAAGAAAATTAACTGTGCACATGATAATAAATCAAACAATCACAAGAAGCGGTTTAAGAGACACTGTAGATTATTCTTTTGTACAACTTCCCATTGTCTCGCTGCTGAGTTAAATGCTACTGTGAGCTCACTGTCCGCTGATAGTATAAAGCTCTTTATGATAGGTCATAAAGAAGAGTGCTGGACAAATTTTGACCTGTTAATGGTGCTACATGAGCACGATCAAAGCTATTATTCATCCTCACGGGGCAAGAATTTGTTTCATGGGGCTCAATCTGCCAGGCACTGAGACATTTCATTAAAAAACCCCCCACATTTTTATAGCACTACAAGTCATAGATCACTAGAGTTTTTGAAATGTATTGCTTCAGTACACTTAATGTGTGGGCCAATCCATCCTTTAGATGTGGAGATATTTCTCTTGATGAATAAAAAAAAATTGGCCTGCTGGTGCTACATAAAAGATAGAATAAAAATCAGCAGGATTCATCCTGTGGGGACCACGGTATTTCATTCAAAATTTCAAGGAAACTTCCAGAAAGCTCCTGAAATCAAGTCTGGATCAAGGTAGTGAAGTGACCAAAAGCTATCATCCTCAAAGCCATGCAGCTAAAAATAAATAACTAGATTAAAAAAAATAGCGTACTAGCCCAGAGCAGTATACCAGTGTTAGCAGACTGTGTGGGTGTGTCTGTGAGGATGTGTGCAAGGGAGTAGGCCCAGTCAGATAAGACAGCGTGTACTATATTTACTCTATGCCACTGCAAAGCTCAAAACTCTCTGTGGTTTTCAGCTAATTCAAGCAGCTCGTGAAAATAATCACAATTGCTTTTTTTCAGCTCAACCGATAAAGCTGAATAAAAAAACTGTCCTGTTGGATGTGTGAATGTGAAGACCGTAATCTTGCAGACACAGATGGGTGACTCTGTGCCACTAAATCTCCCCAAAACCTGGTGTATACACTCTCGGATGAATGATTTCTCTATTTTGACCCTGCTTTTATCAATTTGTGGAGACAAAATAGACTTGAATAGTAATGCACATCATGCCAATTGCACTGTTGGCAGTTATTAGTATATGGACTGTGTCTTTTCTGTTATTGTGTACACTGCCCTGGCAGTGACCTTTATTTCCCAAGATCAGAACTGTCAGTGTTATTACCTTGTTTTCACAGCTGTGTTTGTTCACAGCCGTATTCAGTTTGCATCATTAAAATTGTGCTGATGATGAACCTTGGAATTGTTGAAGAATGAAACTCATTTAAACATGCTCTGAAAGAGGATGAGCAACTACTGTCAGCAGTAACTCTGCGCTCGTAATGAATATTCCAGTTCCCAGTCATGCTTTTGTCCGGCTGGTGTACATTTTGCTCAGGCAGGACCATGAGTAACGTATCCATATCGTATACCAAAGACCAAGTTCTGATCTTGTCATTTGGTGAAAAAATAACTTACAGTGTTATTATAATGTTTTCCCAGAAACATTCACATCAGTCTTGCTGATGTAAGCAGTAGAGCTGCTGTCGAGCCTTTTTGTTTGAATGAGTAATGAGTATTGAATGAGTGTTTATCTTATATCATTACAGACGACAAATTAATTGATTTGTACGTTGCATGTTTTCTAGTGAAATAGCTAAATCAACCATTTAGGAGTTTTGTTTAATTTTGAAACAGTTCAGTCCGTGTAACTCTGCTGAGGAGAATACCTGTGACACCCTTTGACAATGTATCATGTCTTTTTTCAATGAGATTCCATAATTATGAGCTGCAATTAAAGCACAGTGATGAGTAAAATCCTGCCCAGGGTAAATCTATACAGAGAGGCCTTTCATCAATTTAAAACCCTTAACAAGACAGCAATTTTGAGTCCTTTGCATTAAAAGTTGTGAAGAAAAATAATATTAAAGATTTGTTAGAAGAATGTTTTTCTTTCAACTGTATGGGATTTGTGCCAGTCATTACGTCATCATTTCTTATAATGTCAAGTTCTACCTTAGAATTAGACGTTCAGATGTGTTTTTCAATACTACAGCGATGCAAACACCAACCGTTTTGTGATTTTAATGTGAGAATTTTTTGTATTTAGGCTGTTGATGAATTCCTTGAATGTCATTTAAGGACCGCCTCTGATGAAAAACCTGCTTTAGGATGATGATAAAACACAAGTGTTCAGGACTCCTACAGCTATTCGAAGCATTTCGCTGCTCCTGTCTGTGTGTTTTCTGATATTTTGGTATACTTGGTATCCTTGGTAACTAAAAATGTTCAACATTTTTTTTTTTTCTAAAAGGTCAGAAGCAAAATGGGAGGTAGTTAAAATTGTATTCCTTCCACATGTCTGAGACTTCCTTGAGGCTGATTTGGTTTTGGTGTTGTCCTTAGAGAGAGTGAGGGTGGTCAGTGGCAGAACCAAAGGGAAGGTGACAACGATTGAAGGGCTCTTCACACTCGCACTCTCATATCGTCATGACAGGAACAAGAGGGGATGATGATGGACTCGCTGGCACTTATCCACCTTCCACAGACTCCAGTCATTGTGAAATAACAAAGCGATCATTAATATTTAAGAGGGATATTGGGATCCAACTAAAATAGCAATTAGAACATGGGCTGTTCGTTGGATGCTGACCACTTTAAATGGGCATTTTAGTGAGCAATAGCAACAGTCAACATGCCATATTTACATGCTTACCAGAAAATTCCTTCTAATCCTGCTGTATGGGTGCGTGCACGCTGTACAGAGTTGATCAAGCTTCAGAATATCAATAAACACTCAAGACATACGTGACCTTTTCTTGTGCAAATTTATTGAAGTAGACTACACAACATCTATTGGCAACCTGTGCCCTTTTGAAGAATCGGGTGGTTCAACCAATCACTGGAGAGAGATATTCAAGAGTATATATGTCATTATATTTTGCTCTCACAACTATCGTCCATGGAGGTTAGGAAAATATAGTTGAATAAAAAAGCTACCTCTGAACCTCTGATTGGAGGTAGAAATTACATTTGTCGCAATAACATAATTAAGTAAACAATTTTTTTGGATGTAAACATAATTTTTAGGTCAAAGAGTTGTCCAGAGAGAAAGAAAATTACTATATAACTTGGAGAATTATGAACTTGAGATGAACGATTTGCATACATATATATTATGTTCTCCTTTTGGGAATGAAAATTTTTACAGTATACTTTAATTTTTACTGAAAAACAAAGTGCATTGTTTATTTCAGAGATAGCTGGATGATTCCATTGGGTTCTATTTAAAGCACAAAGAGCCCCCACTTAGAGTTCTTAATGGATTGAAAGGAGCTGTTCACACAGTTGCTGGATGTATGACGGATCACCAGATCTAGAGATTTGTGAGAGTGCTTTCAAAGCATCTTGAGGACAAAAAAAGAGCCGAGAGAAGCTCTCTTAAGGCTGCCATTATCAGCATGGAAAGGTCGGAACAGCAGTGACAGATCATGCCCAGATGATGCACACAGAGTCCGCTGGGACGCAGAGTCCGGAGAATGAGCTGAGAAGAGGAGATAGCGCAGCATTAAATAATAATGTGTGTAATGGTATTTTCAAGTGGTTATTTTCTTTTCTTTCTTAAACCTAGAATGAGCCACACATACTGTAAACAGCTTTGTGACAAATTAGAGCAAATGTAGTGATAAAGGCGGGATGTCAATGTCGTGTCGTGGCCAATGAATAGCAGGAGCAGCAATAAGGAGTTAATTTTGCTAAAGAGGATGTTAAACAAGACAGTGTTGTAGTTATAGAATAAATGACATATAGACAAGAAAGAGAAGAAAAGAAAGAAATATTTTACAATTTTGCTATTATTCAGTTTCTTAATATGGAAAACATTCAGATCTTGATGCATATTATGATGTTATGACGCTGCCTCCCACTAAGCTTAACTTCTCAGATGAGGTGGGGGGGCACCAGTCTAATGACTGAAATAGCTCTTGTTGTGCATCAACATTAAACAAAAAACTAATTCCCATAACCGTGCCAAAAAAACAAGCACATCGCCGCTAGCTCCTGAGCAACTGGCCTTAGCAATTATTTAATGACATAGCAGACAGCCTGAATTTACTGAACACAGTCAACAATATTGAACTGTTTATAATTGCAATTTACATATTTATTACAGGGTTGCTACACTGTGTTTCTATGATAATCAACTTTTTGAAACACTTCCTCCAAAGACACCCCCCCGGTGCCCTTGATCGCACTGAAGGGCACTGCATCGTTTTCATGTTGACTATGTCCAGCTACAGAGACCTAGCAGGGCAGATGCATCCCCCTGAAAAATAATAACACCCTTAAACCTGCCGAGCCGACCATGCTGTCACTTTTTAGCCTTTTCAATTCCTGCACTTTCCACCATCTCTCAGTTAACAGGGCTATAAAGGCCACAATTTTTCCCAGTTATTTTCCATATCATTTAATACATTAATAGCTATCTGGATGTTGGGATTTTCTACCAATATTAACGTTTTTTTTCTTCCTCTCTATTATTTTCTTATTTGCATC
>KV751322.1:6154801-6168791 GCA_001698575.1 Mola mola | reverse complement strand
GCCAAAGGTTCTCACTGCTGGGGGAGAAAAGTATTCCGACACTTACCTTCTTAGGTATAAATCTTGGTATCCCAAAAGGCTCATTTTCCACATGGGTCATAAACCCACTGAGTCGGTTCCGGAACCCGACAGATTTCTAAACTGCGATACATCATCTTTTATTGCCTAGCGTTTCCACGCCTATATGCACCAACCCAGCCTACTTTAAAAAGAAAATCAATCATTGCCTAGAAACAAAGATGTCATTAACACCTTTTTTGGTGACACTTCTATTGGAGTCTGGCAGAACTTAGTTTGACTCCTTGCAGGCCTACTCCACTCTGCTCCTTACAGGCTTATTCTTGTATTTCTACTAGATTTCCTCTTTCAGCCCTTGGTATTTCTAGAGCTTCTCGTGTTCCTTCTTCCTGATGTTGCTATCGCATGGGATTTCGACATCTAGCATTACCGCTTTCTTATCCTGCTTGTCGACCACCACGATATCTGGTTGATTAGCCACCACCATCTTATCGGTCTGGATCTGGAAGTCCCACAGGATCTTAGCTTGGTTGTTCTCAATCAGCTTTGAAAGTGTTGTCCCATTTGATCCTGGAACTTCCAGCCCATACTCGGCACAGATGTTTCCGTATACTATGCCAGCCACTTGGTTGTGATGCCCCAAGTATGCCTGCATCTTGCACCCTGCTGTTATGTGCTGCACTGTTTCAGGGGCATCTTTGCACAGTCTGCACTTTGGGTCCTGTCTGGTGTGGTAGACCCCGGCCTCTATCGACCTGGTGTTTAGGGCCTGTTCTTGTGCTGCCATAATCAGTGCCTCTGTGCTATCCCTGAGACCAGCCTTCTCGAGCCACTGGTATTTTTTCTCATTATCAGCCACTTCCTCTATCTGTCGGTGGTACGTCCCGTGCAGGGGATTGTCCCTCCATGATGGTCTCTCTCTTCTTCTTCATCCTTCTCCTCATTGGGTTTCTGTCTGAGGCATTCACTTAGCAGGTCATCTTTCAAAGTCATCTTCCTGATGTAATCATGGATATTTGTTGTTTCATCTTGGATAGTGGTTCTAATGCTCGCTAATCCTCTTCGCATACAGCTTGATGTCATCCATGTAGAGGAGGTGGCTGATCATTGTTCCATTTCTGAACCGGTATCTGAGACCACTCTTTGTGATGATCTGGCTGAGGGGGTTCAGGCCAATGCAGAACAGTGGGGGGGGTAGGGCTTCTCCTTGGTATATGTGGCACTTGATGCTAACTTAGGCAATTGGCCTTGAATTGGCTTCCAGAGTAGTCTTCCACAGCCCCATCGAGTTCTTGAAGAAGACTCTTAGTGTTCTGTTGAACTTGTATAGCTTCAACCACTCCAGTCTCCATGTATGTGGCATTGAGTTGTAGACTTTTTTGTAGTCAATCCAGGCAGTGCACAGGTTGGTCTTACCTCCAGTAACTTTAGTTTGGCTCCTCTGATGTCTCTACCAACCCCTTTCTGGGCCCTGCTCACGTATTGAGCCACATGCTTACTCAGCTTGGCCTCAACGATGCCTGACAGGAGCTTCTATGTTGTGCAGAGGCAGGTCTTTGGCCGGTAGTTGAATGGAATTGTTCCCCTCTGGGGGTCCTTCATGATCAGGACTGTCAAACCTTTCCTGGGTGGGTCCCATCTTTCAGCAGCTGGTTCATCTGAGCTGCAAGGCATGCATGGAATACAGTTAGCTTCTTTAGCCAGTAAAAGTGGATCATGTCAGGGCTTGGTGCTGTCCAGCTCTTCGTCCTTGAGACTCTTTCTTGGATATCTGCCATTGTGATGTTTACTAGTTCTTGTTCTGGAAATGACTGTGGTCCCCTCTCAAGTCCACTAACCACTGAGCATGGGTGTTATGTGATGCCTCTTTCTCCCATATGCCCTTCCAGTGCAGTTCAGTCTCAGCCCTGGGTGGGTCTGTCCCAGCCTTATTACCCTCCCACTGAGAGTACACTTTGGATGGTTCAGTTGTGAACATCCTGTTGATTCATTGGGCCTCCACGTCTCTAGTATACCTCTTCAGGCGGGAAGCTAGGGCTGTGAGCCTCAGTTTGGCAGTCTCCAGTGCCTCAGTTATTGACAGCTTGCTGTACTCCTTTAGTACTTTGTTGGTCTTGCCCGTTCTCCAGCTCTGAGAATTGGCTAAACTCTTTTGACGTTGCCTTGATCTTAGCCTCCAACCGTCTTCTCCATGGAGGGTACTGCCCCTTATGGCTCACATTCAACTTGTAGCCAAGCATCCCTAGGATTACTGTTGCTGTTGCATATATCAGTTTGTTGGTCTAGGGATAGGGATGGTTTATAGTGCTGCATTCACATCATCTAGCAGACCTTCTGAGGGTATTCTGCCACAAAGCCTTGGTAACCATTCCTTGGGGTTCCAGTTATCCATCAACTGCTCTGATATTGGAGTTGGCAGATGAGGAAGGGCAAATGTTTTCGCTTCAGGTGTGGTTTGATGCAAAATTAGAACATTTATTTGGAACTACATTGCTGTTTTTAATTTGGAGGATTATAAAGAATTGAGGAATGCATGCCAATGTTGGAGGGATCCTAACCAGGCTAACAGTAGCTGTCACGCATGCTCTGGAGGAGTTTTTCGATGCCATATCTGTCCTGCTACCCTCTTTTCTTCTGTATTGTAGCCTCTGGGGTATTTGATTTTTAGTCCAAAGACATCTCTCACAGGAATGTAAACACTGACTATTTGAGGGGAATTTACTTTATGTGGCGGTAATAGCTGACCATTTTCTCTGTTGCTCTGAGAGCCAGTAAACCACAGATGGTAACAGGTAACAGGTGGTGTGCTGAGCCTTGAAGGCAATAAAGTATCCACACTGCTGCTTTGCAACAATTAGGAGGAAGTAAAACAGAAAACATAAACGCACAAGGACTTAAAGTCAGGATAGGTGAAGCGTTGTCTCGAGGTGCATCTTTTAAGTACATACAATGATTCTGTAAACAACTCACAATTAAGAAAAGCTTATAATTACAACATAATTGATAGTGGGTTAGAGAGACAACGCAATTTTTTTAATGAATAGCCAGGTTTTCACTGTGTGGGGATTGAATTATTTAGGGAGCTGGCTTTGCCAGAGATGATGCTTAGGATAATAAGTCTAAATTTCAATCCTAATTATTACACAATTCAAACTGTTATGAAGAGGACTTCTCATCTTGGATCGCCACTCTATTCTGTTTTTAGTCACAGCGTGTGTGTCAAATTATCTCTATATCCCACCAATTTCTCCTTTTATTTATTGGGCTTTTCATTTGAGTCTGTATGTTCTGCCAGGCTACAGAAAAAAACAAGTGTGTGTTTGATTTCAAGGTTGGCAACTCTCATCTTTCTCTATTTCTCTTTTTTCTTCAAAAACTGTTCAGCAACACTCTCTTTTAAGATGAGAAAGGCAAGCAGAATGAACTTAGATTTTTGTGAATCTGATCTCACACCAACTCAGAACTGTGACAGCAAAGTAAAGACAAAGACAAAGCTTCCATGGAACAGGACTGACGGTCTACATGCTCACAGTGACATGGCTAACATGTTCATGTCACCCACTGTATATAGAGATGGATGAAATGAAAGGTCCCCAAGCATAAGGTGAAGTCTCAGGGAGGCTTAAAGCATCAGCCCAGGACGCCCAAGGGCCTTTTTTGAGGCATCAGGAAAGGCTTAGCACTAAAAGGTAACCTGCTGCGTAAGGATGTCCTATGAGGACCCGTGTAAAAATGTTGACAAAATGTAATGACAACAGCTACTAAAAGCCTCTCTGACTGGAGAGAACTAAATATTATTCATAGTTAATATAATTTATAGTTATAGCCGCTGGAAATCGTTGTCCACCCTCTGAGCAGCCAGGCTCAACACTGACATCGAGCTTACATCAGGTGTCCAAATATCAGCTGTAAAACTGATTGTTGCTTTGGGATCAGCTTCTAGCAGGATCTGTGTGTGACATGAGAGGAGATTAAATAACTCTTGTAATACTACATCCGAAAAATAACGCCTACTCGGTCTTGTATATTTCGGGCCTAGGTAATTTATTAAATTTCTGAAACCTCTATTCTCAAGTACGTAGAACAGCTGGTCGTCAAGGGCCATGAATCCCATAATTTCCCTCATAATCGCTTGGGTCTTTTCACTGCTACTGAGGAGAGATAGTGGAAGCTGCTGGCTTGTGGCTGTCTCTAAGCTATCTCTAGCTCTAACACTAGCTGGGTGACAGTGTTTTAAGTGTCTGATTAGGTTTGCAGCTCTGAGCGTTTTCACGGCAGTTACCCTGCAGTTTACTTTGGCCTTACATGTATTACAGATTGCAAACTTCGTGTCTTCTTCACTCACAATAAAGAACTTCCACATTACCAGTACAATTATGCAAGTGTGTGGCTGCAAGTGTGTGCACAGCTGGGACGTTTTTGCCGCCTGTACGTCTGTACTTTCGAAAAATTGGCTCTTAATAGGAAATAAGCGGGTTGTCAGGCCAATTTCCTGTTACAGCAGGTCAAGCTAAAATTGAGGCCATTTCCGGCTGTGGACCGGTCAATCGGTGCGTCTCTCATAAAGGTCATAATCAGATAGCACATGGGCCAAACTAAAAACCCAAGAGTATTCTTTAAACAATTTTTTGCAAGACATGGTTTCATTTTATGTAGGTTGTTGTAAATTAGTTATTTGAATAAAATGAAACATTATGATACAGTGGCTTATGACAGCTGAGGCTGGGCAGGAACTCAATGAATCTGCTACTGCTCAGACTTCAGCTCTAAATAACATCAGCAGGGCAATTTTTACTTCTGTACAATGGGAGAAAGTTTAGTCATGTTATCCATATTCTTTTTGTCAGTGGATGATTTAGATGGTATAACGTTTGCAATGTCTGCCATATTAATTTCATGTGTTAGCATGCTAACATTGGGAATTAGCACTCAAGCACAGCAGCTGTGATAAACTAAAGTATTAGTACGTGGTATTTTAATCTGATGGGGCTGTGCTAAATGAAAAATACCCAAAGTATCACATACAGTATATAACAGGACAAAAATGTGTTAAACTGGCGGACATTGTTGTCTCCAAAGCTGCATAGCTATTGTGACATAAAAACACTTATGCATAAATAGAATACACAGCACCTCATGCAGAATACGTGCTGCATTTCACTGACTTCAGTAATTAGCAGCTCTATCCATAACTAGATTAATAGGAGCATAATAATAGGTGAAAATATGTTTTTTGTAATGTGTTTGGAATAACCTTTTTATATTTAAAATGAGAACTGACTCAAACTCAAAAAAGGTGCTTTCGTTTTATCACAAAGATTCGCAGAGCGTCCACTTTTATAAAAGCGCACACAATGTTGACCTATTGACAGGGGCGGCTGTGGCTCAGATGGTAGAGCGGTCGTCCAGTGATTGGAAGGTTCCTGGTATGATCCCAGACCCTGTCGACCCTGTGTCCTTGAGCAAGACACTGAACCCCAAATTGCTCCTGATGCTGCGCCATCAGTGTATGAATGTGTGAATGGTTAACGTTCCTGATGAGCAAGTGGCACCCTGCGAGGTAGTCACTGCCACCATGAATGTGTGTGTGAATGGGTGAATGGTTAACGTTCCTGATGAGCAAGTGGCACCCTGCGAGGTAGTCACTGCCACCATGAATGTGTGTGTGAATGGGTGAATGCAAAACCTGTGGTGTAAAGTGCTTTGAGTGGTCAACAATGATTAGAAAAGCGCTATATGAATACCGGACATTTACATTTCTATACACTCTCTGGTAATCTTTTCGTCTGTCTATTGTGGCAGTTCCCAAGCGCCCTCTTCTACATGTAAGCTAAAATAAGTCACTCAGTATCAGTCAAACATTTTTTCGTCAAGTGTTTGACACCAGTCTGACCTAAGTTGGCAGATTTGCAGGTAAGAAGAAATCTGAGGGAAGAAGTAGGTCTGTCCAGGGATGACTCAGTTTGGCTTATGTAAAAATCTAAATGTGATTTTTTAAAGCATACACTGTTGCTCTTTAACATATTCATCCCGAACTTATCTGATCATAAGCAGATGACAGAATATGGATTTTGCATTAAAATGTTCAGGTTCATTCTAACGAAAAAGATGGGATTGCTCCTTTCCTTCCTTCCCCCCCTCTCAGCACTCTCATTCACTTTATGTAAAGCAAACCAAGCATGAAAGAAGTAAAAGCACACTACTGACTGTTAGATTTAAGAGCAGGCAAGCTGCTCAGTTTGTGAAGAGGCATTTTGTCAACAAGAACAGTTTTGATTTCAGACGATGTCTGCATCTCTGTGCCCACTTCACTCATACGCTAACAGGAAAAGATATCCCATAGTCTAAATTTGGCAACACTCCACTTTTTCACAGGCCCTTTCTGGATTGCCCTCAAGTGCAGTGATACAGGAATTTTAAATGCGTTCTTCAGTGCAAATTTTCAGGAAAAAAGTAATTTGATGCACCCTGAGCCCTGTCCCTGTAACTTCAGTGTTAGGAGAACCTGGTCTAAATTTACCACTGTTCTGGCCAAAGCAATTGCAGCATTGTAAATATTTCTCTGCGTATCCTCTCTCAGATATTAAAAGGTTTGAGAGGTTCTCCTGGAGACAACTGATGACTGTTGCTCACCAGGGCAGGTTACAGAGTTTCAAAGCAGAAAATAGTTTAATTTGCTGTGCTCTACCTGGCAGCCTTGCAGAAGTAATGGAATTCTCCATTAGCCAGGGCTCAGTGTTGGTCTGTGGCTGCATAATCCCATCTGTGGCTGCTGCAGCTGTGGATGTGCCCCAAATCCTCCAGACATATGAAAAATACCTCTACACTCCCTGTGTGTCACTGTAACTGCCAGGATGGTAGCATTCAGCATGGTTCTGTGCTGCTCCTGAGGTGTGAGGGATCTTATGTGATTTTTATATATTTTTGCATTTTAATAATATGCTACAATTTCATATAATTGCATTCAAATGTTGCAGATGCTATACTGACAAATAACCTGTCAATGTTGAGCTTCTATAAAACATCTTTGTATATTAACAATAGATCACATGACTGCAGTGTGGACGGTGTAGTGCAGTAGCAAATCATTTTTTTATGATTGAAATTAGCGGTTAACACATGTCTGAGGATTTTTGTAACAGGTGGCCAATGACGATCTCCCAAAAAATAAAAAAAATAAAAGAAACAAGAAAGCCGACCTAAGGAACCAATCCTGATGACTTGTTGGGGTGATGCTCAATGTTGCACAAACTAAACTTACCACTATAATTCATTAACTTGCAACCTTGTACAAGTAGTTTCTCCTCTTATTCCTGTGAGTCCGTTCAAACATGTATGGTTGAATTACTCCAATGTTAGAACTTGGCACTGTGCAGTGCATCATAGACTAGTTTAAAAGTCAGAACAGTTTGCCAGAGTAGGATGTAAGCTCCAGCTCTCTCTGGTTACAGGCGAGGTGCAGAATGCTGAGCGGAGACAGGGCGGGATTAATGCTGTGCACACACACACACTGTGGAACCCCACAACCTAGATGAAACAACGGTGCAAACATGGGGATGTGGCTTTAAGGGTTGCTAGCAAACGGAATATGTCATTATTGTATGTACGTAGGTACATGTACATGTACTTTGTACATTGCAGTTCTATCATTACATTTGTGTATGTCACATTAGGCTGCCTATTGTATAACTTGCATGTCTGATTAATGTTACCGAAGCTCAAAGATCATAAAAGTTTAGTCCTTTCATGTCAAAATGCACTAAACACAACCAGAGTTGCCACTGATGTTTGCATCTGCTCCTTCTGTGAAAATATATGCAGGACACAATGGCTTTAATGTGTTAAAATGTATGCTAACTTGTCTTATGTCGCAGTTGTTTGTCCTTTTTCTAACCTACCTTTTTCTAACCTTCCTGTCACTGACAGTGCACCCCATACATAACCAGTCCATTGCAGAAGAAGCACTGTTTTCCCGAGTTTCCCGATGATTATGAAAGAGAAATGGATTTTTGTTTTAATTTATTCCAAAGCAGCCACCAGTGTATAAAACACAGCTTTCATCAATGAGGCATTCGATGCCGATGAAGCCTGTCGGCATTAAGCCAAAACGCGCTGGGATGTACACGCAGATTTATCATTTTGTGAGACTAGTGATTACATTCCCAGTTTTGTCCAATTAGAGCCTTTCACCTCACTTTCTCTTTATTTTTCTGACACCTCCGGCTGTGATTTGATACCACTGAACTGCCTGTTTGATTTATACCTCCCAAACTACCTACCAAGCATCTCTAAAGCCGAAGAAAAGCAGACGCCCAGCCACTGACACAGCTCATGACCTTTTATTAAAATGCCTGTCTTTGTCATTGAAATAAGACGGCCTGTATTTCATGCTACCATACATGCTGTTTCATCTCGGTGAAGGCAGTGACTGTATTGGCAACAGTGTCAAGGCTACAACTGCCTTTATTCTAGAAGTTGGTCCTGATCTTTCTTTTGTCTCATTTCCCCCCAGATATCTGGGGATCACACGGCCTCTTACCTACCCAGCACGGCAGAACGGTCAGCTGATGGCGAAGATGATCCTGGGAGTGTGGCTGGTGTCAGCTTCCATCACCCTGCCACCTTTCTGCGGCTGGGCCAAGAACGTCCACACAGCTGGTGTGTGCCTCATTAGTCAAGACTTTGGCTACACCATCTACTCCACAGCAGTAGCCTTCTACATCCCTATGCTGGTCATGCTGGTCATGTACTACAAGATCTTCAGGGCAGCTCGCAAGAGTGGTGCCAAGCACCGCCTCATCGACTTTTCCCGCCGTGAGCGCCTTGAAACAGTGGCTAATGAGGCGCTGCGAATGCAGGGCCTGAAGCCGCCCGGTGTGGCGGAGGACTGCGCTGCTTTTTCCCGCCTGGTGAACCGTGACCGCAGAAACATCTCCATCTTCAAGCGGGAGCAGAAAGCAGCGACAACACTGGGGGTGATTGTGGGGGTCTT
This sequence comes from Mola mola, assembly GCA_001698575.1. Taxonomy (NCBI): domain Eukaryota; kingdom Metazoa; phylum Chordata; class Actinopteri; order Tetraodontiformes; family Molidae; genus Mola; species Mola mola. The sequence goes on along the minus strand of KV751322.1, from coordinate 6,159,781 downwards.
TGCTGTGTGCTGGCTGCCGTTCTTCATCCTGACCACTGCCAGGCCCTTTATCTGTGGCGTAGAGTGTAGCTGCGTGCCCATCTGGCTTGAGCGCACGCTGCTCTGGTTGGGCTACGCCAACTCCCTGATGAACCCCTTCATCTACGCCTTCTTCAACCGTGACTTGCGATCCACCTACCGTGACCTTCTCCGCTGTCGTTATCGTAACATCAACCGCCGGCTGTCCGCCGTGGGCGTGCACGAGGCTCTTAAGGTTTAAATTGGGGCACTTTGGCACCTTACACTGACGCTCAAATAGTGGGATATGCGAGTCCCATGCTTTTTATACTTGGTGCTGAATGGGAATACAGCAGGCCTGTAGATAAGACAAAAACTGACAGAATGGGAGTTGCTGTTGGTATCTCTATGGCAGCTCTGTAGAGGCAGAGAAACAGCACAATCATTTCAGTATGTGTGTTTTTGTGTGTGTGTGTGTGTGTGTGTGTGTGTGTGACTCAGTCATTCTATTTTGGGAAAGAAATCATAAAGTGTATTTGTTGAGCTATTCAAGTCGACACTTAAAGGTAATGCTTTTGTGCATATGACATAGTTCCGTCCTGGCTCTGGAGTTATGGTCGGCGAATAGAGTGAGAAAGGAAATGACATGTAAACACAATCTATCATTCCGGAGCTTTCAAGTGGAACATAAAGCAAACAGTTTTCTGTATATTAAAAAAAATTAATGTTAGGGAGGGCCAGGTGTTACATTACCTCTGAACATCTTAGCCAACATTTGAACACACCCCAAATTAATTTCAGACGTAGAGATGAACACTTGTGGTTTGTGCCAGGATGAAAGATTATTTATATCGCTTCACTCGTAGCTTTCAAATTGGTCCTTTCACTGAATTTAACAGGAGCACCTTGAAATATTTCACAAATGTTTACAAAAATGTAGATGCCAAGGGAACATAGGCTGGTGGAAAATTGTGTTAAGATGCATTTTTTTTTCCTCATTCATGACATCTCAGTGGTTGTTGCTAAAAATACAAAAAGAAAAAAATGTGGGTAGTTTGTTTAATGTCTTCGTGAAACACTTTTGTCTTACACTGCATTGTATACATTAATCGACTTAGATTAGAAAAATGAATTCACCAGTGTATGCACCAGAAACCATGATACTGTGGACCTTTCCGTTATTATTTTACCCTTATTGGTTTAATTCCACATTTGCCTGCTGACCTATTTGGTTTTATTGTTTTTTGTTGAACTCTGCAGTTTTACTTTAAAGGTTTAAGACGGTCAATCACTGGGTCTCATTCCCAGTTCGTCAAAAACAGACGGTTGTTGTTCCCCGGGTCTACTGTCAGTTTTTTACAAATGGCCTGGAAATAAGACTCAACATCTAAACAATTGCACCTTTAAGGATATCCTCAGACCTGCTCCAAGGGTGATCCTCAGTGTTTGTATCTTTATTCCATGATGTGTTCACTTCCTCCTAGGTGACCTATTTGAGCCCCCTTCACATCAGTCGTCAGTCGAGCGCTGTGTGCTGTTTCTACCTCGAATTTAAGTATACTGTATATCTCTTTCATACAGACTTACCGCTGTCTTGCATCGTTTTGCATTTAACTGATATTTTATATTGTGTAGGACTGATGTGTCTACAGCTGATTGCTTTGTCATTACCCTCAGAAAGCAGTTGTCAAAGTGGAAAAGCATTTCATCACTTTGTAAATAAAAAAAACCCAACAACACTTGTTTGAATTGTTACTATGGCCTGTATGTACACATGATTGGGGTTCTTGTTCTTTGGAGTAAAACTCAAGTGATCTTGTTCCCTCATTTCCAAGCAGGTGACAAGCTCTCTGCCTCACTGAACACAGCCTCATCAAAAGCCTGACCCATAGTTTGATATACAAAATTCATTATCCTTGCTGTCTGGACTGATAGGTCTATCATGACGGCCATGAAGGCCATTGTGCTACTGCAAGGACTTTGTGCTGGAGGATGCTGAACCAAAAGAAAAACGCAGTTATTCTCTGTCTGCTTGGAGCAAAATATTTTATTCAGAGTCTGGGTGACACCTGTCTCTTTGCTAACAGGCCTGGAACTGTCCTCTGGAGACACATGAGAGGTATGTGCCAAGATGTTGCAGATTAAATCCATGTAGTGAAGTTATTTAGAGAATTTCATAAGAGGTAATAAACAGTGTAATCAAATTTTATTTGCGTAGCCCAAAAATCATAAATTATGGTTTTTATCATTGGATTTTTACAAACTGTACTGATGTGACGCCCTCTGCATTTTAACCAGCGAATCCAGTGAGGGAAAAGTTAAAACACCATGAATGGGGAAAAATAAGAAACCTCAGGAGGAACCACAGAGGAGGGACCTTTCTTCCTAGGATGGACAGATGTGCAATAGATGTCACATTACAGTCACAACAACACGACAATAACAAATTATTGAGAATGTATAAGATGTCCATGCCTCTAAGGGTACGTGAGGTCTATTGAAGCAGGTGTGGTCTATTGGTCCAGAAGTCATTGTAATCCATGGATCCAGATTTGTATTGGGCCATCCAGATTAGGATCGATAGTCACAAGATTTACTGTCCAAACATGGAGGGTGGATGTCAGGCAGGACCACAGCAGCAGCTTCGATCGAGATCTATAAACACCTATCACACAGACTCGGCTCTCTGGTAGACCCAATGGGTATTGCAATCATCTAACCATGATCACGAATTCGCTGACTGAAGTTTGTATGAATGAAACCAGCCAGTCAGGTCGAGCGTACTCATAATTATGTATTTTTTAAAAACATTTGTTTTCACAATACTGTCAAAAAAGAGTTAAAACTTACAAAACGTATTTTTCGTATGTGATCAAAACTAGCCCAATTGGTTGGATATAAAAAAACCCAAAGTGGCAACACTACTGTAATGGACCAAGCACGCCAAGGCACGAGGACACAGGATAAGGTGCAAAAATAAGGGTTTTATTTACCCAAGAGAAGGAAAAAAAGGGGTAAACAAACTAAGATGCTGTACAAAAATGTACTTAAAAAAAAAGAAACATAAATTGGCCAGAATACCTTTAAACAAACAACTCGACGGTAATGTAACACATATGTCATTTTAAGGATCATGTTTTTTTAACAAAGATAATTAACTAATTTTGAAACAAAGACATTGATGGCTAACTTACTTTGAAACAAGGATTCTAATATCAACAAAATATATAATGTTACCACCACACAAATCCGTGATCCCTCTGACTTCTCCCAAGAGACGATATAGTCCATTCTCCCCACTCTGCTATTGAGTTCAGTCCAAAGCAGACGCACTCTCTTTGCCAATTTGCCAGAGGAAAAAAAACTAATCAGATACCTTTACAATGTAACTCAAGATGTGTGGACTCAACTTAAATATGATGTAAAGTATCAAAGAAATGGCTAATAAAGGTTAAAGTAATATAAATGAGCTAAATCTATGTGTTGTCTTTATGTTGTCTTCTATACGCATATAGTGTGCTAGACAAAGGATCAGGTACAGTGTATGCAGGATGAGGTTAGAGTTATACTACACTTTGTGTGGCGATTCCATGCAGCCATCACAACTACCTGATGGAATGAGCAACAATTTCCATGATCCCACCTCACTGAAGTCCATCTTTTATTAAAATTGTTTTGATCGAGAGGACCAACTCCTGAAGGTCAGATTGGACTGAAACATTGTGAGGGCTGTGAGACTGAACCAAAACAGAAAATTTGCACGTTGTATATACAAAATAATGAGTTACAGCCACTTACTCCTAAGAGAAACCATATGACTGATACAGTTATACAAGTCAGTTTACCTTCATGGTTGTAAGAAATACGGATCGTAGCACTTAAAAGTGCTGATGTGTTGTAGGTAGTGTTTTATAGAGTTTACTATCATGCATGCAGAAAGTTAGCAATAGACACAGAATAAGGTTGGTGCCAATTTGTTGGCTTTGATCTGAGATAAATAATGCAATGTAAATATACATATGAAAATTTACTGTTGATGAATTCAATTGTGGTTTAGACGAAAGAGATGGCCTGTACCTACCACAACATATGCACTTTTTGTTTTCCAAAGCTGAGCTTATTTCACTGTATTAAAGTGAAAACCTGACAAGTGCAGTTTTTTTTTTTTGATTTGCTGAACTGGATCGGGATCAGTTTGTGTCACCGAATACATGTTCATACAGCATAATGCCAACAAACATATAAAATGTCTTTACTTACAGCTAAATGTGCTCGTTTTCAGTTCCATTTTCCCCTGGACTGTTTTAATATTCTTTACTCTGTCATCACATTCTACTCCAAAAATAATCTCCTTGTTTTGATTTTGCCCAGTACAGTTGTCCAGTTCCTGCATGCTGCAGTCTGTCAAATGATTTAGTGCGACTGGAGCGTAATGACTTTTCTAATTATACATTTTAGTGTCACCATGAGAGCCCACCGGAAGCTGTTACATAATTCAGTGCAAAACACAACAACAAGGAAAGCCCAGATCAGAGTCCAAGCCATGAATATGCCCAATGAGGCTCTTTGCGTCATACTGACATAGAAATGTTTGAAAATCCTGAAAGCAAAGAGCGTGAACGTGGCCCCGGCGAGCTTGTCGACATATCGTTTTAGCACGTAAAACAGCAGGCAGTTCTTGTGGACTTGTGCAACCCCCCCCAGAGATGTGCAGTCTTCCAGCAGCCACGTCAGGATATGTTACTCTCGGGGAACGAGCACCACAGTGTGCCTGCCATCTTACGTGGCCCCTCACCTCAAGCACTGGCTCCTGTGACGTGTGTCATCAATATCAGTGAACAGGACATAAAGGGTGAGGTGTTTGCGTGCTACGTGGCAAATTCAGTAAAGAGGGTAGTAGCAGATGAGTGTTTCCCAGTTGTCAGCTCCGACAGGCTGCGGGGCTTAACGGGGGGAACATACACTCTATATTTTCTCATTTTA
>KV751322.1:6132054-6154435 GCA_001698575.1 Mola mola | reverse complement strand
CCCTTACGCCCCAGTGTGTAAACACTGAGTAATTAAGAGCCTTTTTTTTTCTTTTAATGGTTCTGACAGCAGTTAAACAATGGTGAAAACCACATAACAAATATTCTTCTAACCCCTACTGATGACATGAGACATATGACATTCAGCAGGTACAAAACGGTTTACATTATGTAAGTCTGATTTTAAATATGTATGAAATAAAGTGTCCAGTACAGCATGTACAAATTTTGATATTGCAGTATGTTGTTCATTTTGAAGCATATAGCAGTGGTTTCCTCCCCAACATGGGTGCTGTTATTAAAGAATAAGATCATGGTTTCTGCTAAAATAGTGGACTTTTGCTGTATACATGATGTAGGTCAAGTATTGCATTGTACCACCACAGTACTTCTGAATGAGGTCACACCAAAGTGTGATTTGTTTGTTGTAGACACCTAATAATTGTGTTGCGTGTAATTTACTTCCATATTTTGTAAAAACAATTCCTAAAAAACGAATTTATTTACATCTATACACGTTAGGAATAATGCCACAAGTGTGTGATGAAAGTGGGTACTGTCACATAAAGCCACTGCTCTATAGCACCACTCATAGTGAGCAGCTCTACACAGAACCTTTAATTAGTTACAGTTAACCACAAAATGTAAAAAATGAAGTCATTCATTATCTATTCATCCCCATACACACGGAGTTTTGTTTCTGAAGCTTCCCAGCAAAACAGCACTGAAGCATTTTCTTGAAAGTGCTGAGGAAGTTGGGGACCTGTTTACAATTTATGAAAACAATTAGTTGAGTGAGATGTGATTAAAGCTTCTGGACAGCAGTTAAACACCGAGATATGCAGAGTAAGTTCTCCCTGACCTCCTTTAGAGGCACCTGTGTTTGAGCCTGCGCACGCCAACACTTTTAGTTTAGAGGCTATAGTGAATATTTGAGCATAAAATGTGCAACTAAAATCTTTTCAAATTAGTTTGGAATCTTGGGGCTTGGCTTGGCTCATTATTTCAGAACGTGTGATCTTAATCTGACTCGGTCACAGAATAAAATGATCTGGAACATGAACATGACTCTCTCTCGTCCCGAGTAGATTTCTTTCTTTGCGGGGATACAGTAAACTGAGTAACTCACACCAGAATAATATAAGCCAGTGGGGGGGACAAACTGCCCCTTTAAATATCGATTAAGTTTATTCCTGTGTGTATTGACACAGACAGTGACTTTTCTGCAAGCGGCACAGTGGTGTAGTGGTTAGCACTGTCGCCTCACATCAAGAAGGTCCTGGGTTCGATTCCGGGTCAGGGTGTTTCTATGTGACGTTTGCAGGTTCTTTCCGGGTACTCCGGCTCCCTCCCACAGTCCAAAAACATGCAAACTGGGGGTTAGGTTAATTGGTCACTCTAAATTGCCAGTAGGTGTGAATGTGAGTGTGGATGGTTGTTTGTCTCTATATGTCAGCCCTGCGATGAACTGGCGACTTGTCCAGGGTGACCCCGCCTTCGCCCCAAGATGCTGAGATAGGCTCCAGCCCCCCCGCGACCCCTGACGGGATAAGCAGTAGAAAATGGATGGATGGATGGACACACCAACAATGTCTTGCTTCATTTAAATGCGATCTTTACCTCTCTATGTTCAGCCAACAGAATTGTGTATTTACATAATTTTGTACTGCTAGCAATAATGGTCCATATTTTTACATTTACATAAAAGCTGTCATTCATTTAACCAAAACTGCCAGAAATAATTCAATAAGCCCACGTCGTATTCAAGGTCAGTCTCAATTCATGTCAAGCGCACTGCGATATAAATCAAATTTGCAAGGTAGTGTGGGCACATGCGTACCAAGCAGTTATCCCCTCAAGTAGAATTGGACCTTGAGTTTAGCCTTTTTCCCTACTTCCCAATCAAATGGAAGCTATAAATACCCAAGTAAACATGTCAGTTACTTTTTAATCCAATTCACGGCCGCCCACGGCAGCACGAGAGGCTGCTATTAGTCTGTGCACTTCCTGCAGGGATGGGCCTGTAGCAGATTAATGCATAGGAGTTATCCGCAAAGTGACAGCCAAAAGAGTTTCGTTTCCCTCATTTTATTTTTTGGAGGCAGCTTTCTGTAATTAGCTTCTGTCATACTGCTGGAAGGTAAATGCATGCTTTTCAATGTTGCCAGCATCAAAGGAACTGTACACGAGGGCAAACTTCAAAGTCAACACAGCAGATATCTGCCTGCTTGTGCTCTATTGATTTTACTGTCATATATGTTGTCTTTTGCCCATGAGTATGCGAGTGTTGACTCATCGCCTTGTGTTTTCACAAAATGCAGACTGCCAAAAATCAGAGTCCTCCTACATGATGCATTTTGAACGGGTCTGTCCGCTGCTGTAAGTGTGTGAGTTAGAGACCCGCGCATATGTTCTAATACTGCTCCATATTTACTTAATATGTTTAAGTGAGACCATTGAGGGTGCAATGTGTAGTATATTTACTGTATCAAATCATAAAATGACCTTAAAGTATGGTCAGAGGTTGCGATGTCCTGCTGTGTAGAGATACTAGCGCTCTGACAATGACGGAGCAGCTAGTATTTGAATTGTGAATTGGGACTGCTGTATCTCTGCCGTGCCCTGACCCTGCGTGTCAGAGTTATGGTTCCTTTAAATAAAACATTGCCACTAAGATGCAAGAATATACTGTATGTGCAGAAGTTTTCAAAGTCACCATTAAAGTTTTATTTTTCCATTGACATTTACATTGATTAGAAAGTGGACCGGCGTCCTCCAAAAGCTTTTACTGTTATATATATAGTTCAGGTAAAACATGAACGCTGCAACGTGCAAGCAAAACAGGCGATGAAGGAGACTTTATGGAGAGCTTGATGTATGTTAACCCATTAATATGTGAATCCCCTTCATCACCAGGACTGCAGAGGGTTCAAAATTCGCCTTTCACAGCAGCGAAATGAGATTTTCTACTTCAAATTAGGATTATTGGTTTGGACAGCCTCACTAACAGGTGGGTATTAACCTCTACCAGTGTGTGCAGGTATCATGTTTTCACCTTTCTGAATGTATGTACCATTAATCTGTCTGTTACTAACATAACTTGAAAAGTTGTGACCTGATTTGGATAAAAATTTGTTGGGAACTTTTCGCTGTGAAAGCTTCAAACTCCAGAAATTTACACCAAAACTAATCGACAGATTTTTTTTGAAACATGTTGTGTGTAAGTAGGACTTGACCCAAAAAAATAAATGTTACAGTTTTTGGAGAGATGCAGAGCTGATCTGGATCCTGGCTTTTGAGTTATTTCTTTTTCTAGTTGCTAACTGTAGCAGCCCGAAAACAAATCTGAGCTGTAAGAAGCAAACACTGCTGCGATATTAGCAGGTCGGTTGCTTTTGCAACAGCAACACTAACAATAAACCATTGGCTAATGAATGACAGTCGGAAAGATGTCTGTTTTTCGCTTTGAAGAAGCACTATGTTTTTTTTAAGTTGGAAAAATTTTTCTAAAGCAGATTTTTTAAACACACATTCATTAAGTTCCTGTTGTTAAATTTCCTGTAAAGTAAGACTCCTGACTCATAAAGAACAAAATAATCAAGGTCAATTAAATGGGAAGGTTGCTTTGATTATCTGCCACATTTAAAAGAAAAATCACAATTATTGATGTTTTGGAGCATTTAAACACTTAAAGTTTTACTCAAAAAATTATATTACATTTCCTGGAAGCGATTCAAGGATATCTGGACAAATTGTGGCACATTTGAATTAAAACCTGGGATGATACAACCCGAGTGACATCATCAGACATTAGCTGTCAGCTACTTGACATTTGCCATTCTGGTGCCTCTTTTTCTGTCTGTCGAAGGAGTGAAAGAAAAGAGCGTTTTGGCGAGATTAAAGATATCGGACTGCCCTTCGCACCCAGAAGTCTCAGCGTGCTGCTAATTGAACTGACAGGAGGTGCCCTGACCTGTTAAGAACGTTATTTTTCTTGACATAATTTTGCTTTTTGCCATTGATTTTCTGCTCGACCCAGATTTAAAATACTCTTCCATTTATCATGCTGAGTGTCATTCAATGCCAGGAGGCAACAACGCACAAAACCTCGCTTTGTCACAGTTTGATCTTTGAAACTAATTTGACATTCACATTTTTTTTTTTCCCTGCACGGTGGCTTTTAGATTCCCTGAGGTTAATGTTTGTTGTGCTAATAGAAAGTCACGCACACTCAGTTTAAACTGCAGTAGACACCTTCACAAAGGAGGACAATGCTCTTCGTACTTAGATACCAAAAAAGTTGTCCCTGCAGTCGGAGACGTTTCTGTGATGCTTGGACAACCAATTTGTTGTTTGATAAGATTTGACTATTGACACTGAGCAACTTACAATTCCAAGCAGATTATTTATTTATTTTGAATTTTTTCCCTGATTACACTCTCTAAACGTTCTTGCGGTGATGACACTGTATCCACACCATTAGGGCACTTTTTATCATATCTAACTCAGACTATGGCTCAAGCTTAGTGCTGACTCTTGTCACCCACTGGGTATGCGCGTGGAGGCAAGTGTCACAGTCGTGAAGAGTGGGCTGAAGTGGGAGCTAAAACCGCGCAGCTTGTCCTTTTCGGTTTGTTAAGACTGTGAGCGGTGTGGTTGGGTGCCGAGCGAGGGCCAACGGGGTCTACTGTGAGTGTAGACTCGAGCACGCTCAGGTACTGTCCTGTACTGTCTGAGCCAGTTACAGCAGCAGTCAATCTGTGGCTGCTTCTTGTCTCTGCTCATTGCCGCTGAGCTGCAGGGAAGAGCCGTTGCAGGGATTTGTCTCACTGACACCTTGTCTGACTGCTCACGATTCTCAGTCATGTTCGCTCCCGTCGACGTCCACACCCTACTGCCTCGTGGTCACTCAGGTCCGCGGTGCAGTGAGGAGCAGGAACAAGACAAGATTAAGATGAGCGTTTTGTCTTCATCAGATCTCTGGTTATGTGTAGGCATGCGCCAATATGGAAATTCTGGGCCCATTGCAGTATTTAAAATAACATTTTAGCTGATAACCAAGACTTATATTTTATATACCAAGATTTTTTTTTTAATATCGACATTAAATTATGTTTTTTGTTGTTATTTAATCCCATTTTGCGTCAATGAATTAATGAAATACTACCTGAACTTCTACAACATTAAGGCCCATTACTGCAAGTTGTCAGGATTGGTTCCTTAGGTTTTCAATGTAAAACAATTTGTTTTTTGGAGTCATTGATGGATTGCATAACAAAGGCATTATGATAAATAGAAAAAGTACATGTTAACACAGTCAAAAACATGATTTTCATCAGAGGGGGTCTGCAGCCAGGTGTAGGATAGTAAATGACAACGCATTAAGGTTATGTTGACACCAGCCTTGTCGAGCCCAGTTGAACCTACATGTTAAAATTACGTGCAAGAGAATGAAGCAGCATGGATTTAACAGAAATGCTGAGCAGTGTCGCCAAAAATTTAAGAAGCTGGGTCATTAATACATAAAAATATGTTTCGCACTGCAGAAAAGTGGCAGCTCTTTAGGTATTAAAGACAAATATATTTGGCAGATCACCTCGAAAATATTTTGAGCGCAAGATCCATGAGGAGCCAGCCACTTTCATGGTACATTCTCCCTATTGTCCTTTCACGAAAAGCAAAAACTATTAAATTATTCAGTGCACATTGTCCATTGTCCATTGACCATACGTTCCTACGCACCATCTGCTAAAATCAGCTTATACGCGCTCCAGATCGACGAGCAGGAAAATAACTTTGCAATGCTGCATCATGTAGACTGTAGAAGAAATTTGGACGATAGAAGCGTTTACGTTCCATTACTTTGATTGTATCTGGGGTTGTAAAATGGAAATTGCGTACAGGTAAGAGTCTTTCCACTGTGAAGAACACAACCACAGGACAGCTCAATAACATTATGCTTGTGGAAATACCCCAAAGATCACAGGCATCATCAACCCCCAGGTAGAAAAAAAGAAATAATAATTTGCAATCAATCTAGAGAAGGAATAAACTTTGATGGAAGCTGAGGTAAAGAAGACAATAGAATGTCTGTATTTTTAGGAGAAAGCATGCAATCACTAAGTTATGTGATTTAAGACAGAGCCTTAAACCTGCATTCTTTTAAAATTCCAACAGGGGGGGGTTTCCACTGCAAAAATAAAGTCAGAAAAATAGGCCTCTATTTAGAAACAACTCCCTATTTTCTTTACTGCCTCGCTATGCTGACTAAAAAACTGTGCAGTTCGACAAGGTCAGCATTGATTGAAAAGTTATGACCCGTCAATCAAGTAACGAACAGATGCCATTATGCTGAACAGCCAAAGAACAAGAGGGGTTTCAAAGTCACTGTGTACACAGAGATAGCCTAGGTTTTTATTACGTACTGGCAAAAATATTGACGCTAAATATTGACGCTAAAGGAATCCAAATGTATCATCGAATCTCTTACTTCTGACCTGCATTGTCCAGTATTCAGGTATTTAATTCACAGTCACACTGGTTGAATTCTTGGCAAAAAAAAAGTTACTGCATCAGTCTTAAATAATTAAATCGAATTATATTACATTGTTCTGGATGGGACAAATATCAATCTTGAATCGTATAGGACCCATAGAAAATGATATGTATAGTATAAATACACCCCTAGTGATGCGTAATGTCTTTTGATATAACAACAGTACGCATATAATACCCTTCATTACCCACCTACCTCAGTAACTTTCAGCGTGTCAGATAGCAGTGCACTGATCCAAGATTGCATATTGTGGCATTTTTATTTTAGTGAGACAGAATCCTTGAGTGCTGGTACCACACACATGTGAGCGCAAATGTTTTAATCCATTCATGAATCTTGTTCCCCATCTGGGCTGATGATTTGCAGTCTATTCATTCAGTGATGTTCCACTTCCCATCCCATTGTCTCCAACCTCTCTTAGTGGGAAGTGGTATTGTACATTACCAACGTTATGCTCAGAAGTGGAGGCTACCAGGAGCCATCAACGAGGACTCTTGTTTTGAGCAAGGTTAATGGGCAAGCTTTACAAAATGAGAACCTACTGTAGATGGTTGAATTGTTGCTATTTGTGACTCCTGTCTGTCTGGAAGATGCAAGCAGACAAGGAGAACAAGATTAGTAGCGCTTGAGATATTTCTCTGCTGATAGCTTTGCTTGTATAACTCACCCCCACCTCCTCTACCCACTCCCAAAGGACAGCATGGCACTGCTTGAATGGGTCAGTGGACTTTTGCATAATGCATATTTGATAGTCACCAGTGCTCTAAAACCAACTAATGCACATGCTAGTAAGCGGGAGGAATTAAGTACAGATACCATGAATACCACAATCCATTGAGAATAATAACTCTGTTTTATCACTTTTATTTGATGACATAGATTAATTTGTTTCGTCTCCTGCAAACTGTCATTGGCTTTGGTAATGATAGAACCGGGCCAGTGTTCTGTCTGCCTGGTTTGAATTCAAACGCATGTAAGACAATCAAGCTATGATGTCATCAAAAATGAAATCAATTGGTGATCTTATTTCCATATGAACTTTAACAACCAGCGTTAGGTTACTGAAAAGATCTGAAGCAAAAATGTCCATATGGGAGTTTTTACATTTTAGCCTGCCATGTGTGCGTCATGTATACTGATCACGATTTGCTAACTTCAAAAAGTTGTTTTTTTTCCCCAATGTTTTCAGTTAAAAAATGAACATTTTCACCATGTTAGGCTTGTTCTGGATAAGAAGCCTCAACAATTTGAATTTAATTGTAAAAATGTATTGAAAAACCATAAAGGATAAATGTGTAAAATCATCCAAATTAACAATTTCTTTTTTTTTTTATTAACGATAAAAACAAATGAAGCTTGGTCTTTATTTTGTTTACCATACGCTATATCCGTTATTGGACCGGTAGATCTCTGAAAATGATACAACGAACTGATGATGTATTTTCATGGACAGCACAGAGCAGCACCACACATACGTCTCTGTTACTGGTTTCTTTCTGCTTCCACATGATGGACAGGTACTCTGTGACACTGAGCTCTTTTCTGCACTGTTACTGAGACAACCAGCCTGTCTCCGCGGTCTCTTAAAACACATCTGCTCATTTATAAATCAGAATGAGGGTGGCAGTTGGGTATGCTCATTACAATCCTCTTCTAAACATGCACAGATACCAGCTGTCTGACCTGAACACTGATGTAGCTCACATGCTTCCAGAAACCGAGAAACAGCTGCTGGCCTTCCACTACATCTTGGCCCAACTGTGAGGTTCTGATCCAACTTGCAGTCTGGTACCACTTGTCTAATATATGCATGGCAAACTAACGAGAAAATCCATTAATAAAGGACCATATATGCTGAAATAAAGAGGAGCTCCAGTTCCAGTAACCATGGCTGTTACAGCACCATAATGTCAGCTACTGCTGCACATGTAGCTCAGTGTCATACCATGATACAGTTCTTCACGTTTTGTGCCAAGTTATACTCAAATATCTGGACAATATAGAAATACATTCAAATTCAGGAAACTACTTCATTGGCTCTTTCTGGTCAAAGGTCGTAGATAGAAAAGGAAAGCCTCTTCATGCAGCATTAAAGAGAGACATATATTCTTTTTGTTGAGTAAAAGAGAGCTCAGACACAAAGCCACTCCATGATGCTCCACCCACTTGCAGCAATTGACAAACCTTTTGTACCTCTATCAATATAAATATTATGTCATTATATTTAGTTAAGCTCCAGTAAATGGTCAGTGAACAATTGGGGGCAGTTGGCTCAGCGGCTAAAGTGGCTTTTCCTCTGATTGGAGAATCGGCAGTTTCTTATCCCTGCATACTGAACCCCAAATAGCTCCTGATGCTTCGCCATTGGTGTTTGAATGGTTAACTCCCAATAACAACAATACTACACTTCCACCCATGTGTGAAAGATTGTTTTTGACACGTGTTGTAAAGTGCTTTGAGAAGTCAACTTGACTTCTGTTTAGCATTATTCATAGACTTTTGTTTACATTAACCAACGACCATGTCAATAACATGACATCGATGCAACAGATCCAGACGCGCTGAAGACCAGACTGGAGGTTGAAAACCCCCAGAACCGAACGAGAAGCCGACGGAACCTGATGCCAGCTGAGCAACAACACTTGTTGAATTTAAACAAAGCCAGTGTCACTCTCTAATTATGGGCTGGCCTTTGCTCCTGTTGTCAGACTAAACATTAAAGATAAATTCACACAATTAACTTGACTACATAATTAAAAATGAGACAAAAACACATCGGTGCAATATTTCATAGTGTCGTTCTCTGCTTTCAACCCTCCACAGAGACACTTGACTGCGGGGCAGCGATAAAAGAGCAGCAACAGCAGCTCAGCCGAGAGCTCCTCATCAGCAAATGGAATGGCACAACAGAGCTCAAATGTTTGGACATGTTTGGGTTACATCATAAAGAGATGGACGGAGTCAAGTTCAACTGTTTTTAACATCCATCCATCCATCCATTTTCTACCGCTTATCCCGTTAGGGGTGGTTGGGGGGGGGCTGGAGCCTATCTCAGCATCTTGGGGCGAAGGCAGGGTACACCCTGAACAAGTCGCCAGTTCATCGCAGGGCTGACATATAAATCATTCGTGTATCTGACTCGGGGGTCCAGTTGACTTAATTTGCAAAGAGGTAAATCAATAGTAGTTTCACCTCACTTGAAAAGTAAACAGTAGATGATGAAAATTAAGGAACTGTTCCTGGGTTTAAAAATAAATCTCCGCATTTAAATTTTACAATTCCCATTATTTTATTGATACATGTTATAAGGTTCATTAACGGTGTGTTGTGAAGAGAAAAAATAAAACTACATTTCCCAAAACTGAAAAGGGAATGACCCGAGGCAGTGGCAAGATCAAACCTCTGATACTGCTGAAGAGAGGATAACCAAAAACTTATTAAAGCACCATCTTGGCCTTCTGTTTGTCACTCAACATTAAGAAAATAATATTTGCTTTTCCTTTAAAAAGCATCATGATATACAATCTAGAAATAGACATCTGTAGGTGTCAGAAATAGATGTTTAACCATTCTGTCATTCAATCCCTGAGCTTTTATTTTTTTAATTGGGCCTTGAAAATCCTGAACATAAAGCAAGTCAAGTGCCAGCATTGCTGCAGTATTCAAGACTTAAAGTTTTACAAACTTTGCTGATTTTATTATGTAATGCTCGTGCCTTCACGCAAATGCATCAGAAGACTAAAGAGCAGCTTCAAGAGGCGATTTTAAAGTTGTTTTCCGCAAAAACCTCTTTTGTCCAAACAGATTTAGTTTTGTGCTGTGAAAGGACCAAGGTCTCAGAACTGGCTGCCAACTTCACAATTCTTACACAAAAAAGCAACATTTTCAATAATCATGTCAAGTTTTTCTTCTTCTTTTTTTTTTTTTTAATGAATTTAAAGCTTTTAAAATGTGTGTATTGACTGCACCCTGCTGTTAAATTATTGGTTTATTTTCTAATTTCACATCTTATTTTGAGTCTGTCTGTGTATGCCAAAGGCTAATCCCATCCAAACTAACCATAAATAAATAAATACTTGCAAAATGCCGTTACTAGCAATAAAAGAGAATATTTGTCCTTGTGTATCGTCAGTGCTACCAAAACTCATGTATGTCATCCTCTGAACTTCACTGGGCTGTAAACTCTGTGATGTTCACGCACAGATACAGATCTTCATAATCAATTCAACTGTTGTGAGTCACTCTCTGTATAAAAGCTCGTTTTACTAAAATTAAACCGGCGTTGTATTCAGAGAAAAAAAAGTCTTGAATTTCTTGAAACCATACGCGTGTGTTTGATTTTAATGTTATTTATTTTACATTTTTCTCCCCCAATTTATTTTTTAATTTGCATAGTCCAATTTCAGAGTCAGCCACATCTGGCTGTGCTCTTGTGCAATGCATATCCTTTGATCTGCAAGAGCTGCATTTACTTCTGTCATTTTAGCATGACAATCAAACCCAGATTTGAGTCAAGATGCTTTTGTCTGAGATTAGCCAAATACATACATCTCTTTTGGTCAGATCACACATCTGATAGTAGTCAATCATGACAACGCTGCCCAGCCTTGTTTCCAAAATTACCCAGTGGCCACTTGTGGCTTTGCAATGAGGCAAAGTCCATCATTCCCTACTCAGTTTATCTGAGGATTAACCTGCCTGGCATCCTTTAAAATGCATCCATATGACTCTACACCGTGATGTTACAGTTTGGCACAGCTCCCCTTTTAATGTTCAATGGGCAAATCATAAAAAAAATAATCCTTGGTTTACGAATATGTTAAGTCGTTATGAGATTATGTCAGTGGTTGAAAAACAGAAGCAAAACAACATTTTCTCATAGAAAATAAAAACTTGCATACTATCACGATAACAAATGGTGCTACAAACCATGATATCTCACTGCCAAACAGATTGATCCGACGTCCATCGCCACAGAGTCGAGTGCTGAAATGCTAAAGAGGATGAATCACACGAATTACATGAAAAACATAGTACCTCCCTGTTTGACACCCTCGGTTTTCACACTTAGCTGCCGCAAGATTTTAAGGCAGCCCAAAATCCTCACAGTTTGCTCTCTGATATGTGCACATGGAAATGTTGCTCCCTTTCAGGCCCAACAGTTCCGGATAGAGAATCCCGAAGCAGACGAGAAAGTCATCAGCAACTAAAAAATATGCACAGTGAGTGACTGCACAGACAAGAGAAAGAATACCGGTAAAACAAAACTTAACATTAACACAACAGCAGGATTTAACGCTGAGTTATATGATAAATGAAAGTGGAAATCACTGTGCACAAATTACTTGCTCCACGTAGGCAAAAAAAACAGAATATCACACAGGTCTTGAAATTACATTTAAAAAATGCATGCTTTTGAGTATTAGAGGTAAGAGGCAAGAACCTCTTCTTGACTTCCTGACATTAACCTTCCTAGGTGGGTTGGTTTATTCTTTAATGATGGTGAATAAATGTTTTTTCTTTTTTATTGAGTTCACATACATTCCAGCAAGCCTCTCACGCATGGCTGAGAAAAGTACTAGATGTTATTGTCTGAGTTCCCTTTCTGTGCCTCTTCACCACCACAGCTCAGCCAAACAAACCAGCCTTAACACAAACAGTACTTTCAACATCATTTCTTCCTTTTGTTGTTGTGTCAGCACTGCTGAAAAGCTCAGCTGGACGCTACATAGAGAGACGGCGAGCATTGTTATTGTCTTTGTGTTTCAAAAATGCTAAAACAAATGAAAAAAAAATATCAGAAAAATGTCCAATCTGACATTGTAAAAGTTAAAGATTCAGTTTAATAACACACTTATTTTACAGTAAGGGAAAGGGTATTTTGTGGATATATTTTTGGATTTGAGTGATATCTTTTTTTTATATCTTATCTTATTGTTTAACATATCAAGGGCTGAAATATTCCATTTTAATGATTTTGAAGTATTTGATGTAAAAAAAAAAAAAAAAAAAAAGAGCTTGCAGACACATAATGTTAAATATTGACCTGTTCTTATTTATATTAAATTTTGATTTGCTGCACTGATGTTATTTTAGTATTATAGTTTTTTTAGTATGTAGTATTTAGTATATGTTCTGGAGTGGAATCAGGTGTAGAACGACCACATGCTTGGGGAAGCTTCCCGTGTCATCAAAATCTACTTGGGTTCACATTGCAGTGAAATCTTCAGTCTCTCTTTGACCAGTGCATACACCTAAAAGTGCTGTGAAAATCTTATTTCGTACTCTGAGCGTGAGCAGTTACCTTCCGGCGAGCGATGGAGCTCAGCGGCGTAAGTTAAGAACTCCTCTGTTCCTGTATCCCGTTGGAATTTTCAACAGTGGCTGAAGGTTACAGATATTGAATCGCAGTGAAAACAAGATGCAAGATAGTGTAGTATTAAATTTATTTTATTAAGAATGTATTTACTGTGCTTCTTTATTTCTAAGTAACTTTAACTTCTGGCCAGTGGTTGTGTGTAAGTTGTGCGCACATATGTTCTCGAGATCCGCAGACCTCAAATCTGCTTTCTCCATCGGTACAATAAAGTACTGGCTGTATGTTAACCTCTACAAGATACAATTTGAACCTTGCCGCATGTCATTTAAAGGGACAGTTCACTCAATTGAAGCAATCTTTGAAAAGGTAAATACTTGTTTATTTAATTAAATGCCTCATCGAAAAATCAGAGTAATGAGGAAAAGTGAATTATTTTGTAATACAATTCAAGTTAAACTTCCATGTATTGTGTAATTGTTGCACGTGTGAGATTTTGGGCTTAATTTGTTCTAATTTTGGTGATTATGGCTTATGCTGTTACATAGATGTGGGGTGTCCTAATTTAGCTGTGTGTGGTGATTAGTGGGATTGATATTAAAATGTTCATGGAAAACTGCAACCTGTTTGTTGTGTTTGTACAAATGCATGGATTCTTTTTTTTCTTTTTAATCTTATGTCGGTGGTTTCTTTTTTGGAACAAAAGAAGAAGAAGACATTGTCAGATTACCCTCCCGAGGTAACACAGTTTACAAGAGCCATCATTGGTGTAGTTGACACAGTGTTGACAAGACGTGTGGGATTCAGACACTTGTTGTGGGCTGATGCTATGAGTTTGAGCCTACAACCGGATCCCCTTCATAATTTAGGGCAAGTTTAATTCTGTAAACAACACTGAGCAGCTGAATACTTTTGTTCTAAAACAAGACAGCCTCCACTGGACATGAAAAAGTGACGACTATGCTCGAAAGGTCTAGTTAATCTGCTTTGGAGAGACTTTGTACGGAGTATTTCCAACTTCTTAAAGAAGCACTGAACAGTGAACTTCAGGTGCCAAAATGCATACACAGTAAAATGTGTGAGGAAATGAACATGTCAGTTCAATTTCAAGAGAGTCGCTGTCTCCGCAGCTTTGGCCCTCTCGTCTGCATCCTTAGCACTGACACTAATTCACATTTACATGTGACATTTTGCAAGACTCTCATGCGAAGTGACTCCACAACGAGGAGAGCAGCTGCAATCATAATCACTGTGAGCATTCATTAAAAGATGGAGCCAGAAAACTGATGAAATAACAGCATGGTTAGTGGCTATGACCTGATGATAGCAGCAGCTGATTGAGCACACATGTCAAAATTCGAAGAGGGACCGCGCATTAAACAGATGCTGAATCCCTTTTGGGTCCACGTGTCTTCGTTGAAATAGCTCATGTTATTTTCTGACTTGATAAGGGTTAACATCTCAGTTGAAAGATATTCAAATCCCTCCCCAAATGACCCAATCAGTTTCAAAGAACGGTTAAATTCAACTTATACGTGAATATTCTGCTTAAATAAGTCGCCAAGTCTAATAAGAAAAAATGATCGAGGTGCCCAGGCAAGGTGGCTTAAGTGACTGGAGGAATAGATTCTCTGTCAAAAATTCTACCCTCTAATCACTGCCAGATGCTGCATTTCAATATCTTGGGTACGTGCCGCGGTAGAACGAGAATGTCAAAGGCTGTGCATGGAGTCGTAGATCTGGTTTCATTTCAGGTAATACAAATATTAATGGACGAGTTCTCTGTGTGCCTTAGGCATTCAACTGACTCATATCAAGATAGTAGTTTGATTCCTTTTACATTAACCCTAACTTTTAATTCGCATTGTGTTTCCAAAAAGGTGGGAATTAATTGTAAAACCTTTAAAAATTTGTCTTGCACTCATATATGGGAGAGGGCATAATGCCGGAGACCAAAGCTGTCATAAGATTTGGAAGAAATGTATTGCTGTGAACATTTTGTTTGATTCAAAATAATGAAAATATAGTATGAGAATTTAAAGATATACTATACTATATTTTCAGAATTTTCAACAACATGCAAACTAATACAAAGACAATCTGGCTTAATCCTCTCCCGCTGCCCAACTAAAAATGTGTGGCGATATCTATACTAACATTGTATGAAACGCTGACCATTGCCTGTATTTTCATATTATTTTGCTGTGTTCAGGATATTTCATCCCATTTTTCGTACTTAAACCAAACACAATAATACATCTAAAATCACTTTAATAGCAGAAATTGTTAACATTTTATCAGATTATTTTAAGGAAAAAATATATTTCTGCTGTGTTTCCCTCTTGAGCCCCTTCTCCATTGCTGCCATGCAAGTTTTGCCAATAAGCATTTCTTCTGGAGTGCACTGGAGCATTCAACCTACAAATGTATTCAGTTAGGGTTATGACTGGCTTAAATTTAATATCAAAAAAGTGAAACAACTCTGTCATACATCAATGTTGCCTGTTTGTGAACTATTTACTAGACACAAGACAACACTCTTGTTTTTCTAAACGCTTGTATAAGACAGTCAAACCAAAACACTGCTTAGAGGTTGGAACATCTATGAGATAAGATTCTACAATTCTGTTATCACAGAGATGATAATTTTCTATTTTGTCGCAATGACTGAAAGATTAACATATTGCTCATATTTAGAGTCCTGCTTCATTGATTAAACCGTCAAAAACTCATTCCAGTATTTCAGTATATCAAATTTGGATTTTACTTTATGAAAAATATCCCTTTGTGATCTTGAAATGGCTTGGATTTAATTCTACATCATTCATCTTAGCCTCATCCACAGTTGGTTGTAGGGATCTATGAACATGGTACATTAGCCTCTGCTTACAGAAAATATCTAGAAAACATAACAAAAACCCATAACCAGGACACTGCCCCGTCTCTGTTGACCAGCAAGAGTGAGCGGGAACTTAACCGGCTCTGTCACCTTCTGACTTTTAAACTAGTCTACTATACGTTGCACTGTACCTAAATTCGAGGAACTCCAGCATACACGTCTGAACCAAACATTAGTTTACAGGAAGAAGAGGTAGAACTACATATACAAGGTTGCCTAAAAGAAAAAAAAGCATGAAGTTTAGCTTCTACAATGTTAAGCCCCACCCCCATAAGTTGCCATTTTTTCTTTCGGTTTTCTATCAAAAGACCAGAGGCCTGTATGAAGCAGGATTTGTAGTTTGAGAGGTGACCTCAAGTTTAACTGCTATTGGCATTAAGAAACTGGTGTGCTTGTTACCATGGTACAAGATTCGGGATGTCAGAAGTCTTTTTTTGGAGACCGTCATTGAAGGATGAAAGTCCTCAGTCATGGCTTATTTCGGTCAATTCAAAAGTAAATTTTATTCGAGGTGGTCTTTACCCAGAATGTGGTCTTGTATCTTTTTTTTTCACCTAAACATAACCATTAAAATAACGCTAACCATGTTTTAGTTTGCAGGAGCAGGTATTGTGGGGAAAACAAAAGAATGCATTGTTGGTAAACTGCACAAACAATGATCCTGAACATGTTGGCAAAATATAGTGATTCTAGATTCATATATAAAAATACAAAAAATATCAATTTTGTCTTTCCTTTAGGCTTAAATTGTTAAATAAGGGCACCACTTTAACTTTAATATCAGAAATGAATAGTCCATCAATACACATTTCACGATTCAGGACCAACAAGACATCAATCTCCAATGTCACATCTCCAGCCCTTCCTCTGGGATCCCAAAGATCAGACAGGATGCAACCCCAGCAGCATGTTCAACCAAGAGTCTTCTCTCGTCCAGAACACTTTATATCATTGTGGGAAAGTGTCTGGCATCTCAACTTGCTAAGTGTGACCACTGTCAACCCTGCATCCAATCTGTCAATCTCGCTCCATCTTGCCCTCACTTGTACACATGAGAAGTGAGACAATCCTCACCCGTGTATCCTTGCATTGTTAGAGGTTTTACTCTGCAGCTTCTCCTATGTCTCATACGTCTCATATGTCCCTCTAAGGAATTAATTTGCTGTTTCGTGGATACCACCCAGGTCGTCTGGATTAATCAACCACCATTTCTCTATGTAGACCATAAGAAAGGAAGAATGCAGTCGTCTGCTCTTCTCTCCTACTAAACACAGATAAATGACTGTGCATTGCCATTTAGTTAGCTCAAGGTGGCCATAGTACTAAAAAATCTTTACAATCTTTCCTGATATTAAGGGCAACTTAGTCCTTAGGCTCAGTGCTAAGTCATAATGGAAATTTCCATTAATTTGCAGAAAGCAAAGCATCAAAACCATACTTCAAATCATTAACATGAAATAACACATCAACACTTGAAAGCATGTATTTTTTATGGAGCTGCTTATTTAATCTGCTAGTTCTCTGGTAGTTTACTGCCACACTAACCAGCAACAGCAACCTCAAAGTATGAAAAAACAAACTCAAATCCTCAGTATAAGTAAAGTATATATTTTTAATTCTTAAAACACTATAGCTTGGACAGGAACAGCTAAATATAGAAATTTAGGGTTTAGAAATATTTTTCATTTTATTGTACATTTTTATTACCACTTTCAGATGTGGATGTGTTTTCAAAACCTATTGAAAACAACATTTTTGAGTACAGTTTCATGAGTGAAGGATGATAATATAAAGACTCACATTTGTGCTGTGTAGAGCAGCGTAGAAGAGAAAACAGCTCTCTGTGCACCGAGAGTCATGACACAGTTAAAGCATCCCACAAAAAGGGTCTGACAAAATGTACAAACTTAAGAAAAACTTAACACAACTGCAGAATGCCAGTAAAGCAAGGTGAACAGATAATTAGAATAATAGTAATGAACATTAAAATATGTTGTCTGTAAAATTAAGCAAGATTTAATGTAGAGTATTGTTTGTACAGCGACAGTTATGTTCCTGGAAAATGGGACCTGCCACTCCAGCCCACTTGAATAAGAAATATTACCTCAGCTTTATTGTAAAATTGCAGGTGAGCTTTTAATATTCTCCTGGAAGAAAATCGCCAGATTTGAATATTTTGCCATAAATTGGCTGCTTACCTCAGCCTCAAGTGTGCTTTCGGTTAGCTACAGTAGCTCAGCGGCATATTACAAATCAAAAAAGGAGGCAGAACCACTCCTCTTAGCTGTGAGACAACCCTACAGAGCACCTTGGGTCATAGGATACAATTCCGGATTTCCAGTGAATTGTGAAGTGAAACACAGTGTAAAAGCTCTTGGTTTACTGTCACTGTCACGATTGCGTGTAAAACAGCATGACATGATATAACATAGTCTAACTGGTTTGGGTTTATCCTCCAGAAAAGCAAATTGGCAAAAATTTGAAGGGGAAGTACATTTTATTCTTTATGGATTCAGCCCAATAAAATGAAGCGTAAAGGCTATATACAATTAACATCTGGGTATTCCCCAGAGGTGAAGCTTGAACACATTTCATAAGCGACTGTGATCACCCGGCTCAAACTGCACATTAATTATCAAACGCGCATGAGTAAGCACAGTCGCAGACGGCGTGGAGGTTCCTCTGAATATACTGACAAATACTATTAGTCAGCAGAGCAGTAAGAATGGATTAAAAATCCTGCTTGGCAGAGTGAAGTCCCACCCTTGAGACCTTGTGCGAAGAATTGTCTCGGAGGCGTTCAAGTGTTTTATTTGTATACCGCTGCTCTGTTTCCCCAACCTCCTCACTGTCCTCATTTAGAACAGAGTGGAGGAGTGTTGGAGAGTCAGACGAGTCAGGATTCAGGAAGGAGAAAGACTTGCTAATTTTTGAAGAAAAAAACAGCATAAATATAAATCATTGTGTCACATTTACGGTAAATACTGAGATGTTTCCGAAATATAAATTCCTCAATGACTACTCGAGGTTTAGTTCTATGCATTTAACGTAGCAGAATGTGCTATGAGCTAGCTGCTGCTTTGTCCGCCCAAGTTTTCTCCATTTAGATTCTGAGTTTCCATCTGCTGTATTGTGGCCATGGAACGGCTGCTGGTGGTCTGCTTTGTGATAAGTGTTGATGAAGGGGAAAATGTTGAATCCTGGAGTGGCCCAAACTGATGAATAACTAAATGAACAACTTATTATTCTTCGTTGAAACTGGATGATGAAAAGATCTTTACCAAAAAAAAAAAAAAAGTAGTTCAACATTTTGAGAAAAAGCCATTGATTCCCCCCCAACAAGTCATATTTTAACAATCAATAGAAACAAGCACTGAACAAGACTCCATGCACATGTATGTCTGCCCAGCGCCTGCAATTAAGTTGAACATACTGTATGTTGGTTTACCAGCTGTGTCCTTTGAGTATTCACCGACTGTCCCTGCTGAGCCAAGGGGTTGGCTGAACTTTGCCTGAACTTGATTTGCATTCATTCACACAATTAGACAAGGCAGCACCACTACTGAGGAAACCAATTGGATAAGCACTTATCGTAGTTTGCATACAAGTACATGACTGGACAAGCATTCATTTACCACCCCGCAGCAAGGGGAAAGCAAAAGGCCGCAATTCACAAGAGAAAACCTAGGGCAGCATCTACAGGGCTGCAGGAAAAACAGGAATAAACATAGGTTCATATTTCAAACATAAACATATTTCAACATTTGTTTAAATAATTTATTACAGAAATGAGGCAGGTAAGATAAGCTGGACAATGAAGATACTTGTTTGTTTCATTCCACAGTTTGGCCTCCCAGATGGATGTATTGATTCTGTGTGTTTTCTTGTCTGTGCTGATTTTGAACCAAGTCAGAGAAAATGTGAGAGAGAAAGTCTTTTAAGGAATAGTTTACTCGAAAAAAACAAAAAAACAAAAACCCTTTTATAACTCATTTTGTCCTGGGCTGCTCAAAAAAATCATCAAATATTTGAAAAGATGTGTCACCACTTCCTCCCGTTGAACAAAAATGAAGACAAAATACCTTTTGTATGAGCACTGCCATCATGCGCTGGTGATGACGTTTGGAGGCAGAGCCTGAGCAGTAGTGATCTTGAATTTGGGCGGCGGTTTCAAGTTTCTACCCACACACCCACTCATCCAATCGCGGCACAATACAGCTATCAATCTTGATGTCTCACCCTCAGATGAATAATTAGATGAACAATTAAAGCTGAGCTGATGAGAAAAATAAACAATTGAATGTACACCAGTGTGATAAGATCTACCTAAAATGACAGAAACTATCTTTGGGGAAAATATATATAACAAAATTTTCCACTTGCATCTCCTTCAAGCTCGGGTTCTCTACCAGATGCCTGGGAGCCTGAGGATTCTGCACAGTATCATAGCGGTTCCTAGGATTGTGACTGTTCTGCATGGAGATCTCAGATCAACTCACTGATCCACATCACCAGGATCTACAGCAATGAGTTCGGAACGTCA
Organism: Mola mola; assembly: GCA_001698575.1. NCBI lineage: Eukaryota > Metazoa > Chordata > Actinopteri > Tetraodontiformes > Molidae > Mola > Mola mola. Next base: position 6,134,122 of record KV751322.1, on the reverse strand, counting down.
TTCAGGCTAGACAGTTGTAGTTGGGTGATATCAAAAAGAGGCAAGCTCATAGCTGATGTTCAGGACAGCGGCAAATATGTTAGGATCCTGCAGGCAAATGGATATCATGAAGAGGCCGCAAGGAAGTCAGCCACAGCCAAATACCTACATAGAGTAAGGCAGGTACTCAAAATTTAGCTGAATCGTCTGAATAAGATCAAGTATATATCAATAATCAATAATAACCTTGCCAAAGGAGAACATAGAGGCCACAGATATGCATACATGGAGGCCCCTCACCATGCATGGAGGGTTTCAGCCCAAGTCCAGGATCCTGAGTCTGTACACTAAGCGGAGGGAGGGAAGCTGAGGACTACTGAGCGTCAGAGCCGCTATCCAAGATGAAACATCAAAAATACCAGGAATACATCAGGTAGAAGAAGAAGCTTTATTGTCATTGAACTGTGAGATACAAAAAAACGTCGTTTGGCAGCAGTCTCCTGTAGCAGCTACTGTCAAGTATAAAGCATAAGGATAAAAAGAGAGTCAATAAATCTGTATAAAAATGAGATCAGCCTATGTACAATGTGTCAGTTGCAGTGTTGTGGCTGAGGTGCAGGTAAAATATTGCGCATAATTTAAGTAAAGTAGGCAAGAAGAGCAGTTATTGTAGTGGCCACATTATTGCACGCGGTAGTGTCATGGTGCTTGCAGCAGTCTTCACAGCCATGGGGAAGAAGCTGTGTTTGAGTCTGTTGGTGCGAGCTCGCATGGCTCTGAGCCTGCCAGAAGGGAGGCCGGTGAACAGAGATTGTCCTGGGTGGGTGGAGTCCTTTAGGATGTTTGTGGCCCATCAAAGGAGACGGCTAAAGTAGATCTCGTCCAGGCACGGGAGTGGAGAGCCAACGGTGCCCTCAGCCGTCTTGATGACCCGCTGCAGCTGTTTTCTCTCTGCTGCAGGGCAGCTGAAGTACCACACCGCGCATCCATAGGTCGGGACATTCTCTATTGTGCATCGATAAAACTCCCTCCACCTCTGTTGTTCTGAAGAAGAGACGCTGTTGGGCTTTTTTGATGATGTGGGTGGTGTTTACAGTCCAGCCCAGGTGCTCCGAGATGTGCAGTCCCAGGAATTTGAAGTCAGTGACCCGCTCCACCTCCTCCCTGATGATGTTCAGGCCTGAGTGCACTGGTTCTCGACTTCTGGAAATCAACGAAGATTTCTTTGTTCTTCCTGGTCTTGAGGTTGAGTTGGTTGTCTCTGCACACCGCCGCCAGCGTCTGGATTTCCTCTCAGTATGGTGCCTCATCATTGTTGCTGATCATCTTACAACAGTTGTGTCGTCGGCAAACTTGATGAGGGTGTTGGAGCCCTGGGTGGCGACGCAGTCATGGGTGTACAGTGTGAACTGGACCCAGGACGCAGCCCTGAGGAACACCAGTGTTGAGCATCATGGTGGAGGATGTGGAGGTGCCCATCCTGAGGTGCTGGGTTCTGTTTGTCAAAAAGTCCTTCATCCACAGATAGAGTGGGGTTCCGAGTCGCAGCGTCTGCAGTTTGTTGATTAGTCGGCTGGGGCTGATGGAATTGAATAAATAAACAGTATCCTGATGTATGTCTTGGGGTTTTCCAGGTGGTTGAGGTCGGTGTGGATGGTGATGGAGATGGCATCATCTTCAGTGACCCGCTCCACCTCCTCCCTGATGATGTTCAGGCCTCAGTGCACTGGTTGTCGACTTCTGGAAATCAATGAAGATTTCTTTGTTCTTCCTGGTCTTGAGGTTGAGTTGGTTGTCTCTGCACACCGCCGCCAGCGTCTGGATCTCCTCTCAGTATGGTGCCTCATCATTGTTGCTGATCATCTTACAACAGTTGTGTCGTCGGCAAACTTGATGAGGGTGTTGGAGCCCTGGGTGGCGACGCAGTCATGGGTGTACAGTGTGAACTGGACCCAGGACGCAGCCCTGAGGAACACCAGTGTTGAGCATCATGGTGGAGGATGTGGAGGTGCCCATCCTGAGGTGCTGGGTTCTGTTTGTCAAAAAGTCCTTCATCCACAGATAGAGTGGGGTTCCGAGTCGCAGCGTC
>KV751322.1:6064116-6127252 GCA_001698575.1 Mola mola | reverse complement strand
AACACTGGTTTGCCCTTTTTTTCCATGAACTGTTCAATTTCCTCTCGTAAATCAAAGAAACGCCTCAGCACAGCACCTCGGCTTAACCATCTTACATCGATGTGGTATTACAGGCCATAGCTGTGGTCTTTCTCTCTGAGAAGGCTGTCAAACTGACGGTGATTAAGGCCTCTGGATCGGATGAAATGAACAGTCCATGATGTTATCCATCTTTAATGACTTGCAACACAATGGCTCCTGATGGAAAATACAGTGAAAAGTCCAAAAATCAGGTCCTCCATTTGCAGTCTGCACTTTCTCTCTGAATTTTGTCACAATACCTGCTTTTATCCCAATCATTGATGGCGCACCATCTGTAGCCAGGCTGACAGCGTGGGACCGGTCCACTCCGACCCTGTCCAGCGCCCGGACAAGGGCTGTGAAAATATCAGCTGCTGTTGTGGTATCCGTCATTGGCACCAACTCCACGAACTCCTCGGTGATGGTCAAAGTGTCATCAACTTCGCGGATGAATATGGCCAGTTGCGCATCATCTCTAATGTCCGTGCTTTCATCAATTGCAACTGAAAACGCAATAAATGACTTTACTTTGCGCTTCAATTGGCTGTCCAAATCCGCCGAAAGATCAGAAATCCTATCTGCAGCTGTGTGTCTTGCCAGGCTAATATTTGCAAAAGCCTGATGCTTTTCAGGGCACACAATCTCTGCAGCCTTCAGCATGCATGTCTTCACAAATTCACCCTCACTAAATGGTTTTGAAGCCAGTGCAATTTCATTAGCAATACGGTAGCTGACTTTCACTGCAGCATCACTGATTTCTCGGCTACGAGTAATCACAGACTGCTGTTTATTCAGACCCGCCGACAATTCATTCACCATCTCTCTTCTCTGTTGTCCTTGCGAGTTCTTGTATTTTTCGGCATGAAGAGTCTCATAGTGGCGCCGAAGGTTATATTCTTTCATTGAAAAATTGCAGCTCATTTTTATACTTTGCAAAATCATCTCGCAGGCCGGATTAAAACTGTTCGCGAACCTGATCCGGCCCGCGGGCCGTAAGTTTGACATCCCTGCTAGGGCCACCAAACGGTTGCCATTTGTGTGTATTAGTGAAATAACTTGACAGTCGGTGGTATTTTCATGCAGTGGTTAAAACATTTTTTTTTTTACTTTAATGATTGTCTGACTTTTATTGTAGCACCACCTTCATCAAATCATAATGTTATGTTATCATTTTGACATACTCATCATTTACTTATGTCAAAATGACCCAGTGGTTTGGACAGCTGGCATTATGAAGGTGAGGTAAAATAAGTTCATAGTTTTTCTTATCACCTTTGAGGCACCAAAAAGGCTGTTCTGAACTCAGACGCACAGACCATTGCCTTCGCCCACACCAACTCTTTCTCCCCACATACAAAGACCAGTTAAAGACATTCTTTAAAACCACAATCATATTTCAACATTGATATCAGAGTTGTTATGAGAGCAAACATTTGTTAATCATGGCAAATGTATTCAACAGCCAGTGCCATAAACAACTGCTGCCTCTTACCCTAAAATCCCTTTCAAGTGGCTATCTGAATATTCATCAGTGAACCCTGTAGTTGGATACAGCGCTCTCATGCTCTGAACGCGAGGCCTTGTTCATTAAAAGCTGCTGATCCAAACCCAGATTGTTGTTATTGCACAAAGTATTTTCAGCACTTTATCTTTGAGCAGAGTTAGAATGCTGTAATATGCATAACCAATCGATTCCGTCTATTTTTGTTCCAGTCAGACAGCCACAGGGCCTCTGGTGCTGAAAGCAATTCACACTATCGAATGTCATGGTATCAGTCGAATGGCGGCGGGGGAGCAGAACACAAAAATTAAAAAGGAGGTAATTATGGCGCTTAGCAATACATCCTTAACAAGTTTTCCATATTATGCCAAGAGCGAACCTTTTTTTTATGAACTCTGTTGCTCACTAATGTAAAATATGTACATATATTGAATACCCATATGTGTGCAAATGTATTTTTAGATACAGGAACTGAAATTAGAAACAGGAACAATTTCAGATATTTCCAAATAATTAATAATAAGAATGAAATAATTTACCTACGGGGATGAATAAAGTCATCTCTATCTCTATCTCTATATCTATATACAGTACATATGTATGTATAATGTACAGTGTGTATAGTGCCTATATTTTTTTCATATATTGCTCACACATTAGCAGAATTGACAGTGGCTGCTGAAACTGAACCCCTACTGCCGTTTTGGTGTGAATTAGTGCACTAAAGACACCATATACACTTTAAACCCGCTGCTGGGCACCATGTGCGATTCCTGTATTTGTTTATTTAATATCATGCTATATTGTTTATACTGGACATGTTTGTCACCAATAAAATTTTGCTGTGCATGTACAATGCCAACAAAGGGTCTTGAATGTAAAGTATTCATAGAAGTAGTTGTCAGTACAGTTTCATGATGTGTGTTGCACCACATAAAAAAACCCCATCATATATATACTGTATGTTCGCAAGGTCAAGGATGTGATTTTCGTTGGAGGCGGTCTTGAAGTAAAAGTAGAAATGCAGCATTTACTCTGTTAGAAGTAATCTAAAGTAAAAACAATGTTTCCTCACACTCTTTGAACTTATTTGATCAAAGTAGATAACCAGTGTTGAAGCAAACTTTTACAGGATGCCCTGAAGCATCTACCTGAAAATGAATTTGTTCATTTCTTGTGTGGTTCACTGGCAAAAATCAAAGTAAAGGATTGTCTTTTTTTTGTCAATTATTGACTGTAATATATCCAGGAATGTCCACCTTTCATTTCATCAGGTTTCACATGCTAATTCTGTCTTTATTTAAGTAACTTTAAGTAGCTTTAATGGCACAAAAGCACAAATCCAACAATTAGTCTAAGCTCGCCATTAATGTTTTACAAGTTTGAACACATCAGCAGTGAGATAGTATGAAATTCTTTTGTAGGTGCTATTGGTCTCTGTACAAAAGTCGGGGAATGCATGTTTAAGCTCTGATGCATTAAAGGGAGTATTGTAAACATATTCAAAAGCTATAAAGAAAAAAAGAGTTGTGTGTTCCACATTTTAGAGGTCAATGGCTTTATGCTTGACATGTTTAATACTTTGCTTGAGATGAGAATGTAATGCAAGAAATGACAATTTGTTAAATATGAATGCATTAGTGAATAAATAATTTGACACGCATAAATACCCCTTTTATTCCAGAGCAGCTCACACATTTGCACCACCGGCTGAGGCCAACAAACGGCGCTTCGCTGCGATACCCATGTCTCACTTCATTCAGCAGCCTCCTGTGTGAAGCCTTCAGCGGGAAGTGAGTCATTCCCACCCGCTCGTGTGTCTGTGCTGAAGAGATCAGCCACATGACCCCCAGTGCATGATTAATTACTGATCATTATCCCACCTCTGTTCCCCTCAGCAGGGCTGTGCTTTTGTGCTCGCCTTTATTTGCATAGCTAGCAGGGGCTGTCCAGTATTCTGATCAGATGCCTTTGGGTTTTTGGGGGTTTTTTTTCCTAATGTTTCTTTCTTCTCAATAAGACAAAGAAAGGGAAGGATATGCTCAATGAGTGACAGCAAGGGTGTCATTAGAGCTCTTTCAGAGACGCACGAGAACGCTTGCCATGGAAAAGTAATTTGCACTCTTATGCACTATGTATTCCTAATTTGAAATTAGGAGAATGTAAATGGAAAGGAGCGACCACAGTCAGCTTTGAAATGATTGACTGACCCGATGCTATGCCCTAAAAGGATAGCACCTTGTTATTGGCCGAGCCAAGGAGATCTTTTAAAGCGACTGAGAACATAATCTCAAAGCATCTGAAAACTAAATCTGTGCCTGCAACAACTGTAATGAAATGGGAGGTTAAAGAGACGCAGCATTAAATATGAGGGACTAATTATGAATCTACCTGTAGCATATGATGCATTTTTCAGTGGTTTGCCTGAAAATTGTTTTTTTTTTAATTTATGAGGTACAAACTTTATGACAAGGCAAACCTTAATGCCTGCTCAAGTCTTCCAGCAGGTTTTCTGCAGTCACTTTATTGTTTTTGACCACCTGCTTCCTCAGGAATGTGGTGGCAGCACTTAGCTTAGATTCCATCCAGGTAGTGTGGCCAGTGTGACATTCAAACTAAGCTTCCAGCGCAATCTGTGTGAACATTCAGTACCTTTTTTTTTTTTCATCCTCTTCCTTGTTTGTGCAAGGCAATGATTTCTACTCTAGTTTTTTTGACAATTCTCTTGAACCATATTTCTGTCATGCAATCTAACGTCACCATCAACAAACCTCTCGCCAGTCCAGGTATTTGATGTGTTATATCTCAAGCAAACCTGACGCAACCAGTGAAGCCTCTGATTAGTTGCATCTAATGTACTTGAAATTTGCAAATGTGTGTGTTTATATATTGGATTCAGGAGGTTGAATGATTTTGAGGCTGCAGTTAGTCAACAAAAGTGGCATTTTGTGTTGAATTTGGAGAAAAAACTTGTAAATACTAGTTGTATTGAACTATTTATTTGTTCATGTTTGATTTGTTCATTGCAAGCGGCTGAAAGGTTGTTGCCATATTTTGCGTTTTCATATCGTTCTCGACGACGTTCCTGTTTGTGATTATCAGCCAACTGGCTGAATGTTTCTCTGACTGTTGCAAAGATTGTAAAGCAACTTATTTTATCATCAAGATTAACAGGCTGTTTTTTGTGTGTTTGTTTTTGTTTTCCTAACATGGGTTTTAACAAATTACAGAAATCCTTAGATTAAGTATTACTGCATATATACTCAATAAAAACTCCTAAAATTGCAGCTTCAGTCTTATTGTCGATCCTTGAGTGACATTCACGGCACTTCCTTAACAATTTCTTTTCTACTCACTCATGGGAAAAATTCTCTGCACCTGATTTTGGAGTCTTTTCAGTCTATGGAGGCAATGCTCGATAACAGCAGTATGTACCCTAAGAGCCGACTCATCTCTAAATACCAACTCCAACAGCCACACACCTTCTGATTAACTTTCATGGGGATGTGCTGCAGCCGTCAGGCATTCCGATTACATCTGGAGCTGCCCCCTCCCCAACCTGGCCTTCCATTTGATTAAATGTGAGGCAGCGGAGAGAACGAGAGAGAAGAGATGGATTATAATAGGTCAGGACTGTTGCTTTGTACCACCTGCATGGCAAAACAAAAGATAGCAAATACCCAATTAAACCTCAGTCAAAGCTTATTTCATGGAATCTGTGATTAATTATGTTGAATTTGGACACCACCCCAACACCGCAATCTGTGACGTCACAGCTGGTGTTTACTGCAGAAGTGTCGTGGGGAAGGCTGTGGATACAGATATGATTTTTTTGAAGCTTTCAGCAAGTAGTCAAACAGTTGCAGCTCAGAGAGTCACAATTTTAGCTCTGAAGACATAAAATTACTCCACTAATACTCTATTTATTATGGTGTACACACATTGAAAAGTTTGAAAACCCCCAGAAGGTGGTTTGAAACATGTTCACTCTGTCTCTTTCATTGATAAATTCTTGATCTGTGAATCACAGTCTCTGTACACCACCGCTGTTTGCACTAGGTTGACTAGTGACAGATCATTTAGTATCAACAAGGCTAGTGTTAGAACCACTAACGGTAAATGTAGACAGTATTTTCTGCATATCGGTACTTAAAAACATGGATCTCAAGTACAGTATGTCAGAAACAATTTTTTTGCAAGAAAACCCCTATTTTCTCATAAGTTAATATACCAAAACCCAAACAGTGTTACTAGATATATTCAGAACCCATAATAAACACTTATGTTCACACAGTCATCAATGACCTGTTTGATCATTCAAATTTACTTACATGCATCGATGTGAGCGATAGTAGAAGCACAGTATGTGCTATTTTAATGATTCCAATAACATCCGGTTATTTACAAGCTTGAAGTCGAGGTGTTGAATTGAGACACTAATCAAGGCTTTTTCTTGGCATTCATGCTGAAATCAGAATAATCCACAGACGTCTAATCATCTGATGAGTTCGGTTCAGGGAAATCACAGGGTTTATTTTCTATCCTTAGCTCAAAATCTAACTTTGAACTCCCAGCCTGATGTCAAAACACTTCTCTGCAAAACATGATATTATAAAGTGACATTTTGTTAGCCGTGCAGTGCTAACAGTTGATACAGAAGAATGAGGACTTCATCAAACGTTCGAGCAACGATATGTTGCTTCTTAGCTATTGGCTCTTAACTGGCTGAAAACATTAGCTGTGAAAGTACAATAATATTTGGTACAATGTTGGAGTACGCTCACAGCAAGTGTTTGCCTGCAGGAAGACTAATATTTTGAGGAAGTTGACAGTCATCTCTCCCCGTCAGTTGAGGAATATGAAAACACCTTTTTTGGTGACAAACTTTAGATGGATGAAAGTCAATGTAGTTTTAAAAGGACTTTCACTTAAAATAATGTCCCTCAGCATTGAAGTACATTTGGTAAACATATTCATTTAAAAGCTTCCCCAGCTTTTTCATTCTAATATGCGGAGTCTATATGACAGCTAACAACAACAGGATGAATTGAATTATTGAACAGAACTGCACTGACAGGCTACGTCCACGACTTAATTCATTGTATTTTGGCCTGTAAATCCCCCCGAGCTGCCCTGGTTTGTCTCTCATGGGAACATAAAGTAGATTCTCAGAACAGATGAGCCACTCTGAGGGGGGTCTTGCAACTTGGCTGTCTCATCACGCATCGTTATCCCCGGGAGCTTATCACACTCCCCGCAGCCTGAGCAAACATTATAATAGCATCAATAACTCCAAAGCTGGAAGAACATGCTTGATGATGGAGTTTGAAACAAATTGTTGAATTGGTAGGCACCGAATTGATAATGGAATCCATATGCATAATGAAATTTATGACTTCCTGTTAACACACATTTGTCCACGTTAACATTTCACAGGCTGTGTAAACATTACTTGCTCTTGAAACGTCAATAACATCCTGCATTCCATAAAAATCTTCACTGATTAACCAGAGCTCAGTTGATTTGTGAGGACATTTTAATGTGATGTCAACGCATGAATCATGCCATTTTATGCCTCTGTGATATAACATTATGTCAGTGACTTTTTCCAGGAATGTTACAGTGGCACTCACACAAATAATAACACACGGGCATCATCCAAGTGTTCCCTTTAGAACTGGCTCCTGTAGAGATCATTCTGGCAGGTTTAATGTAGGTCAACACCTCATCAGATGACATTAAAAGAGTCCCACAACCAACCCAGGCTGCTCTACTGACCCTGCGGCTGCAGGAGCCCTGCATGGAGGTGGGAAACAGCACCCGGACATACACATTATTGTGTTTTACGGACTACATCCCTCAGCCATAACGTTTTACAACACAACCTGCAAGACAGTCACTACTACTATAAACCACTACTGACATTAACAACAACGGTTTTATTACACTTTCCCACTGGCGTCCTTGGGTGTCACATAATTGAAACTGAATGCCGCTGACAGCAATGATATCTGTCATTCATGATATTTTTCTAAAGTCGTAACTTTTAGAAGGCCTGTGAAATAAATTTACTTGCTCTCCTGACCAGTGTTACATGAGATGATTGATACCACTGTCAAGCTACCACCAAGTGTCCCATTGTATTGTTCAACACGTTGGGGCAATATCTCTGATTTTGACGGATTTTGGCTTTCAAAAGTCAAACCACAGCGAGACCGACTCCCGACAACTTAATGCACTCGCTGCCAATCAAACTGGGCACATGTGGGTCAGTGCAGGACTAAGTGCAAAATTATGAGTCTTCACGGCTCCCACAGGCCTCTGTGAAATTAGCCGGACTCATTTTTTTAGTTTTCATATGGGGAAATGTGATAGGAAGCAACACATTATACATCTCAAGAGACAGGAGTGGCTCGAGTATAAATATGAATGAAACATACAAACACTGAATCAACCACAGGGGGAAAACTGATGTATTGAGCTATGGGATAGAATAGAAGAGAGACCCCTCAGGATTGGTAACTTGCTCCTTGTTTGGTTTATTGGGTACTGGACACCCCTCTTCCTGCTTCTCACTCTCTTCCCAACCATTCAAGTCACCTTCAACTGGGGTCTGCTCCGAGGTTTCTGCCTTCTTTACGCAAAGTTTTTCCTCACCACTACTACATTGTGTTTGCTCGCGCAGGGAATGTAGATTCTCCCTTTATGAATAACTAAATTAATTGACTGATATCGAGTTTGGTTTGATCAGCTCGACAAATGTCCTGAGAAGACTGCTTGTGAATTGGCACCTCAGAGGTGAATGAAATTGATTGGACTTGAGTCAGGGCCACAAGTACAAATTTATAAATGGATTAAATCACCAAAATCACGTTTCCATGTTTGTAGCTAAGCTAACCAGGTGCTATAGGTGATACCTTATTTGACTCTTGGGAAACAAATATGAATTAATGTCACTGGTAAACCATTTCCTTAAAGGACAAACGTTTATTGTAGAAACTTGATTTTCAAAAAGTACATTGAGTCTGTTGAGATCTATGTACCGAAATACACATAATTGGCTATGTTCCACATAACTACGTAACAATTTGCAGCTAGGAAAGGGTTAAAGCAATTAGGTAAAGTCTACTTAAAATTTCTCAATAAATTAGACAACAATTTACTCATAAAAATGTATAATACTGATTTTCAGAAAGCAATTGTTTTTCTACTCAATATTCCTCATAAAAATTAATTAATATTAGCTATCACTTATAAAGAAAAGGTTAGTTTCACCAGAAAAATTATGTACTGACACAGGAAACGATATCAATTAATGTTAACCACTTTTTACTAACAAGGATATCTAAAAATTCTACAGAGAAATCTCTTAGAACATGAATTTAACAAGGATTTATGGGCTCCATTGATGGGAGGAGTGCTAAACTCTCCTCCCTCTGACCTCTCCCACACATGACACGCGCACCTTGCAATGCGGATCTTATATCAGTGGTATAGCTTTCTTTTTTGTGTTGCAGTTTTCGCTCTAAAACATTGGTTGCGTAGCTGGAAATTGCCCATAATTCTATATTTCACTTGATGACTGATATACCTACGTAAAAATTTAAAAGATTCGCATAGGTCTTAATCCCATCTCCTATAGTGGATCCGCTGAGCACCTTGTATCTTTATACAATATGGCTAATGTTTTTTTTTTTTTAAATGACCACATGTAACTCCCTGCAGCCAACCAGGACATCCTGCTGTGAAATGCAGCCGGGATAACAACTGCTACTGATTTCTCTGGTCTCGCTCGATCACGTCCGATGGTGCGAAGGCTTTCAGGGGATGGTCACAGAGCAGAGAGGGGCCATTATACACTCTCTACACCACTCCTATCTGATGAAAAGGAAAGGTTGAGCCCATCAGCCCAGCGGCCAGACCTACTGTACTGATAGAGCGTGGCCAGACAAAAGAGAATCTATCGGCGGCCGATCTTTCCTCTCAGTGGGAAGTCTTTGACATCTCGGGGGAGAGCCTTCATGTTTATCGACCGGGAGCTGTGTTCTAATTGAAAAGCGCTGGAATGGAGCCTTAGACTCCCTCCTCATGAATAACTCATCAATATCTTTATGAATAGCTAATCAATGATTCAAGTCAAAGATCAGGCATGCATCATTGCAGAACTTATCAGAAGAAAATGCCCCTGACTTCGCCTCATTAAAGACAAAATTGCACAAAAAGCATTACCATGTGTCCTAACTACAAACAGGAGAACAGCAGCACTCATTGGCATCAATTAAAAGAGAGCTTTCTTAAAAAAGCACCAGCCACGGCTACGCTTTGAGGTTTAGAGGAGGTCATTAGCCCCTAAATGACCTTGTGCCAAATACTGTTGTGGCATCACTGTGGAAGCACACGCTGAGAAGAGAAAGGACAACTAAACTGTGTCGAATGAGTAACTACTTGCACAACATTAAACCTTCGCTCCAATTACTGTGCACCAGGGTTCACCAGGACAATTAAGCTCAAAAATGGTATACGATGCAACAGTGTTGGGTGATTCAAAACTTTGGGAATAAATTGCTTTTTTCCACCACAAATTACCTACATAATGTTATAGCAAGCGAGTGGTAACATGGAGTAAACGCCTCTCAATCAGTAACAGGCGGTTGGTGGAAGCTTAAAGCAGGACAAGCTGTTATTGCATCACATGAGAACATACCCTGTGAGGCGTCTGTGTCATCATTTGATCTGGCATCGTCGTTATATGCAGCTAATTCAGATTTAATAACCTTAAGAGAACTCGACCAGACATGCATTAAAAATTAAGAGCGCAATTACAAAAGTTTTTGGCTGTCAGCAAGTTTGGAAAAGTGGACTTAATAGAGATGCAAGAGATGTGTTCCTTGGGCCTAACAGTAGCACAGAGGAGAGAGTTTTATTATGGCCAAATTAATGCACGCCTAAAGGTTAGAAGAACTGACCGCAGCAGCCACAGAATCACAAACACTTTACGATGATTCAGACTCTTAGTGAAGTAGTAGACAGCAAATCATCCCACATAAGCAACATGTTTATCACATGGTAATAGAACTTCTTGATAAAATTACAAGTGGGGCCTATACGCCAATGGAAAAATTTGAGTAATAGTCTAAGATCTTCAAGACAGGTCAGTCAAAAAAAAAAGAACTCATTTTGCTGGTTGAAAAAAAGATCAGTATTTTATTCAGTATCATTTAACAAATACACTTTAGAATACAGGGTTAACCTATTATATTTAACAAATAAAAAGTGATGAATGGCATGTTACTGCATTGAGGCAAAAGCATTTACGCAGCTGTTGTTTGTCCTTAAGAGAACTGAGAGCTTGCAAGCTGCAGTCACACAATTACTGATTCACACGGAAACATGTTGACCTTTCGCTGTCACCTGAGGTACTCTAATGAAAAGCAACAGGGAACAAAGCAACTGGGGTGGAACAATCCACTGAGCGGGGTTCTCTTGTTCATTTGCCATGCTTACATGCGCAAAAATGTCTTCATCAGATTAAAAATTTGAGTGATTGGAGATTCTGAATCCGCTGTTTATATGGACGCTGAATCAAATAATCCCATCATGACGTGTGTATACATGCACCGGGCTTTAATCAGAATAACCCCATTTTGACATGCACACGTTTGTCTGATTTCCATAAAACAACTGCAGAACAAGTAAACAAACGCCGTGGCTACACTTTGCACTTTCGCGCTTCTCCCTGCGATTTAAACTCGGCAGTCTTAAAGAATGGACCTGCGCCAGGTTCTCAAAGCCCTACTTTTGTTTCTACTGTTCTCTGTGATCAAGCTACGGGCTCAGCATTGCATAATGCTCCTGCTTTACAGGAGGAGAGAGTGGGAGGACATGAGCGGCACGCATGCGCAGTGAAGGTAATTTTTACCTCACACAGGGAGTCGCGATCGGAACAAGGATCAGCATAAACCACCACTCTCGATCGGAATATAATTTCTCTCCGAATGAGCCGACGTGTTTACATGAAGCATTTTTATTTTGATCAGCCCTTCATTCCGTATATTTGTGTCCATGTTAACATAGTTATCGTGTCCCCATAAAGCTGCCTCGGTATCAGGGCAGTGACGCTAGAGTGCCACCAAGTGGTCGGCACCGGAATGCTCAGACGACGTGGCAGAAAGGTCTGTAACAAGCTGGTCACTGAACTCAGGCTGCAAGGCAAATAATGTGGCTTTGAATACAGGGAGAAGGCAGGGGGAAAAACAAGGTAACAGCTTCCGACTGACAGCTCATTGAACATTTTTGGATTTCAAAAGCCGCGTTCTCCTTTAAGCGAGAATAAAAGTGAAGAGAGAGGAAACCCCGCTGTCAGTTTCAAATTGAAAAGCTCATTATGAAAAACAATGGATGCACACTAGTAATGAAAAATGACACAGCACAGGTGAAAAGTAGTGACCAAGTAGTGAGCCCAGCTGCCTCGATATCTCCTTTTATCTACAAATTAACTGAGAGTCCAAGAACTTTATGTCTTCTCCCCTGTGGGTTGCTTTGTTAGTTAGCAGGATTATGCAACAACTATGGATGGGATGGATTTCAACAAAACTTGGCAGGAGGACCCATTAAATTTTGATGCGGTTCTGGTGCGGATCTTTAGTCCGGAACCTTAAGCCTAACCCTTCACCTGGATGAAGGAGCGGTTTCAGGAATTTCAATTTAAGGTGGCTATTGAGATATGTTAAGTTCCATTCTATTTTTTGTCAAAAAAAATGTATATACAATGCCCTCTTAATTAAAACGTATGTACACTGCGACCTGATGGCATTTGCAGCAGCTACTTTCTGACTTAAAACACACAGAGTATTTTAACTGTGACAAGATATTGTCATTTCAAAAGAAACATTCGGAATTTGTACTCCTTGGGAGCTGTAATTCAATAAATGATGAGTATCACATTACTTTCTTTTCCTTTGTAACCCCAAAATGCATCCTCTCCTGCTTTTAAAAGCAAAGATGCAATCCAACAACCATTGGTACCCAACAAGGCGGTTGGTCAACTATCAACTAGGAAATCCAATGGTCTTGTCACTCAAAACAGTACACCCACCAACAGAAATCAGTTCTACCGTGAGCAGGTTGTTTTTTTCAAAATTAAACTTAAAACCAACATTTAACACACAAGGGAAAAAAAACCCAACTAATTCTTTGGCTGAATATGAAAATTCCTGACAATAAAAATCTATTTCTTTGATACTGACAGACACATTGTAATTTGCAAAAAAAATCAATATTACTGACATAAGTAACGAGCTGCTTGCCCGAACAAGAGCCACAAAGTGATCCGGTGAGTCCAGACTCTGGAAGTACAGTAAGTCAGTGGCTGTGGGTACATGAAACCTTAATGTGGTGCAGTGTTTTGCATTGTTGCCAGTTGTAACTTCAGGCAGATTTATACAGTTTAGGAGAGATTATCCCCGCTCTTCAGTTCATCTCCTCTTTCAAGCCTACATGCCTCCTTTGAGGACCTTTCACTAGTCTTTGAGGAGACATTACAGTTCTCAGTTTATCGCTGTACACTTGTGCCAGGGTTGTGCTGGATATGAGCATGTTCAGAACAAACCCTGCCTGGATGAATAAACACATAACAATAGAGGAAAGGAAAAGGATGGCTGCTCGCCGCATTTTCCAGTTGCGAGGAGCCTCTGCTTGGCAAGTCGGCACACGCTGCGAATGCTGTGATGCGTGAAGAGAACGTGGCAGGTTAGTCCAGGGGAACCTCTGGCACATCGGGTAACATGTAGGACGTCGCCCGCTTGGATTCCTCCATCTTGTCCAGTCCGAAGAGGAGGTCCAGCTGGGTGACGGGCCGCAGCCGCTCCTCATCCACGGGTCTGAAACCAGAGGTCAAAGTTCAGACACTATGGTATATACTATAGTACATTGCATATACTATGCAATGTTAAAGGACAACTCCGGTATTTCACAAAATACATATTTTTCTTAAATAACTGTAGGTATCTCCTCCATGTTACAACACACTTGCGATTTATTTCCAAGATTTTGACTTGTCCTGTGCTGTTGCAATAGCCTTGTCGAGCTAAACAGTCTTAGCAACCGAACTCCATACGGGAGTAGCTTTCAAAAAAAAAAAAAAAAAAAAGGTTGTATTTTGTGGAATTTTAGAGCCTAAAAGACCAGGAAAGATTGAAAAATACTGGTAATCCCCTTTAAGTGTTTTAGGCTAACAGGAAATAACACACTTGGACAAACTGCTCTCAAACTGGTGGGATTTTAAATTCCATCCAAGGTCATCTGGGTCAACCACACAGTATGTGTGAGTCTTCTTGGGGTGAAACACCAATACAGTGAAAAATGGCTATATTTTCTGTGGCTATATTTTTATCAGGTTTAAATGCTCCAAATACTGATATGTTATCAGATAAATTCTAATTAAATGTTGCGCTCTGGGTACTAGAATAATTGATATCATTTGACATTTCAGTCGATGCAAGTTTGCGCTCAGTTCATTCAAACTATGTAGACTGGAATTAACAGTTTAGTTTGCCAGCTTGGAACATTTATGGCAGTGCTGCTTAGTTGGTCTGCCTGTATTTGCACCTTTTTGCTGCAATAAAAGTTCATGAGGGGAGGTGAATAGACTGAAAAGTTCATTTTTATTAAATGAAACGTATGTTTGACAGATGCTTTGGAGTTGAAACGGGTGAAAAACGTCAATATACTGCAGCATTAAACATCGCGATACTTAACACTTAATATTGTGACAATATCATATCAAGACTGGGCACTATCGTGATAATATCCTTTCATCAGTGTCCTCGGGCCTTCAATTTGACTTTACTGAAATATTAAACACACAATTTAAAATACAAAAATCAAATCAGCACACGCAGTCATTTTACCTCCCATGTCAATCAAACGTTACAAATCCATTTCGATTAAACTTCACAAAGGGACTTTGGGAATGCTTTTCCCCATTATGTAATGGTTGCAACATATTCAATACACATCCCTTTTTGCAACACGTGTCTGTTATTTTCGTTCTGTTTATTTTACCAAGTGGTGCTAAACTAACTTCCCAAGTGCACTCATTACAGAGAAGTACACTAGAGGTACAGCAGGGATGCATGTTTTTTTTTTTTAGCCTTAAACAACGTTGTGTGCTTCCTCATATCATCTGAAACATGCGGGTGGCTGGTATTGTAACAGTAGAGGGCTCAGCTCTGATCGTTTGTCAGTGTGTTATCGAGTGCTGCAGCAGAAGTTTAAAATATTTTTTCTTTGGCAATAATGCCTTTCTCCCACAGGGGTTTCAACTGTTGCTTAGCAACCGCTGAAGCATGGGTTACACAGTAGGAATAATGTAGCCTTTTATACAGGACAAGAAATCAATCTGATGCTATCCAGCTGAATGACAGGCAGTACTTTATGGAGCTGATCAACAATTCAATAGCTGTGCATGTGAGAAATCTCTATTATTCCTAACGTATCATGTGTTAAATGTTGCTTCAAAAGCACAAATCTCTTGAAAAGAGATTCATTTGTGGGAATATTTCGTCAAATTTTAGAGCCAGCATGTATATCACTCAAAACTATCACTCACGATCACCTGCGTCCTCAAACTGTTCTAGCCTCAAACTGTTTGGGGCAGGTGTTGTAGGTTTAAAAGAAAGAGAGATGCTCAGTGGACACAAGTTTGCTGAAATCTTGTGGGTGTTTGGACATGAGTCATACTTTTCCTCCTCCTGGTAGTCCTCTAGCTGCTGAGCGATCTGCCTCATCTGCTCCTTGCGGACGTAGTCCCGGACTCGGTACATGGCCGCATCGCGGCACAGCTCCCGGAGGTCACTGCCGGAGTAACCCTCCGTCTTGTCTGCAATCTCCCTCAGATTGATGGCGTTGCTCAGCTGAGAAGAAGAACGGGACAGCAATGAGATACCTGCATAAAATTAAAGTTATAATACGTTCAAACAGAAAATAAATCTGTCAGTGCAAAGGCTATTTGTGGTGGGCAGTGTGAATTTTTGCATTATTCCCATTAAACGCCAAGTTGAAAATATTTAACTGCAGCCAGCGTTTAGCTACTGAGAGCCAGCCAGCGTTGGAAGAGGCGGCTATGCAGGACCTCATTGGAGCACTGAAAGCCTGCAGTCCCATCAGATTTGACTCCTATCGGGAGTTTAAAATGAATCTTTTGGGATTTAAAAAGTGGCTTTATCTCCACTTTCACTTATCAACCTGTCTGAAGCAGCGAGCTGCAGACATGGCTGTTGTCAGGTGTATATAAACAGACATGTGCAGAGAACACAGAGGAAAAAGGTGACAGAGTACCAGGAGTAAAGTATTCTGGCTGATTATTTGTGTTACTCATGCAGGTAAGGCTTCAATAACCCTGTAATCAAACTTGCACTGGTTAGAGCAAGGTGAAAATGTTTTGTCTCATAACACCATCAGCTGTCGCTGGTCTTTGGCTGTGTTCGCTTTAATTAGAACCCACAGCGGAAATGACAAAAGACAGCATTGAATTTCCTCCACATCTGACTGGGATAAAATAAAGCAAATCTTACATTTTCCCCTGCCAAAATCAGCCTCAGGATGTCCTGTCGTTGTCTTGTGTTCTGCAAAGACAAAGGTTTGATTTGAAATAGTGAGACACAATCAAAAACAGCATTTCTCGATGAACTAACATCTCACCACTGACTCATAGAACTTATACTGACAGGTCCATTCCAACTACCTGGACACTTCATTTTTATGTAAATACATTTAGTATTTAGGGTTATTTCTCCTGTTAAGCAAGAGCAGCTCACTTACATTTATATCAGCAATGTTAAAGGTCTGTTCATTGCACTTCATCAAATATATAGCCCACATTTGATATGGTTTGGCCAACAACCATGAGACAATCACACAGACACACCTCAGTTACTTCATGTAGACTCATTAAAAACACACCAAATAGAGATCATATACGGATAAACTGACGATGGCACAAGCGTTGTGGGTCTAAAGTTCACCATGGAAGCTTAATCTCATATATTTGATTTGAATTTACTCTGGATAAATGTTCCTATACATTTTAAAAAACATATTTTTCAACATAAAGTAGTTAAGACATGGTGAAAAACATCACACACTGTGATTACACATACGAAGAGTTTGTGCATTTCTACAGTATATGGGAGAATCTTACTGGCAGGCCAACATGAAAAGTGGTGGGCATCCTGCGCAGAATGGCTGGATCAACGTCCTGCGGCCTGTTAGTAGCTCCCATCACCATTACCTGTAATTATTAAAATAAAAGTAAACTGCAGCCGCACTTATACGTTTTTTGTAGAGCCCGACTGATATATCAGTATCATCTTACGTGTTATCAATTTTGGCCAATATCAAAAATTTGGTTTTAAAGAAGACATTACAGGGAAGATTCACATTAAATGTCCAGTGAAGCTTACTGTTTTAGTTGCACCGCTGTCATTTCCTCGTCTGAGGAAATCCTTTGAGGGATCATTGTGAAAAATTTGTGTGCATCCGTCAATATCGGATATCGGAACTTTTTCACTCTTTGATATATCGGTTTCAGTATCAGCTTCAAAAAATTTATATGGGGCTGGATCTAGTTCTTGTTTTCTTCAGGGCCACACCGATCAATCAACCAACACCAGCGGATATTTGTTCTATCCTTAAAGGCATAGCACGCAGGATTTGGTGGTTGCTGTTTGTAAATGCAGCACTCAGAGTTGGCCCCTCTACCCTGCCCTATCAGCGCACGTTGTGTGTGCAAGCTCCACTACTGTGACAACAT
The DNA here is from genome assembly GCA_001698575.1 of Mola mola. Taxonomy (NCBI): domain Eukaryota; kingdom Metazoa; phylum Chordata; class Actinopteri; order Tetraodontiformes; family Molidae; genus Mola; species Mola mola. The sequence continues at coordinate 6,109,880 of KV751322.1, read as the reverse complement.
CACACTTGTTGTGCTGCCACTTTAGCAAGCTAATTAAGCTAACTGCTAGCACACACCTATTCGACAGGGCAGATAGTGAAAATGCTATAATTGCTTTTTTTTTTTTCAGTCAGTTTCTGCCATTATTAGTTGGTTGTAACCAACCAACTAATAATTGGTTTTTTTAAGGAAAATCCTGCATTCTATACCTTTATTAATGTAAATAATTAATGCTTATAAACTACCTGCTGCTAAGGAGCGAAAATAGGCACTCTCCACCTCCAGTCTCCACCAGCGTGACCTAACGTTGTTGGCTCATAACACTGTCAGAGGCTCTGTGGGTTTGTTACCTGGGTAGTTGAGGAAGTGTCTAGGCCATCCCACAGGCTCATGAACTGGGCCTTCATCATGGCTGTGGCCTCATGGTCCAGACTAGAGCGGTTTCTCAGAAATGACTCTAATACACACGACAGAGAACCAAAATAAGGATAGAGAGAGAGCATTTAAACCAAACACATCTGCATAACAAACTGAAAATAACAGCTGGAAAGCAGTGCGGGCAACTTCATGGGATGAAATGGGATTAGTGAGATTTGTTTGTATATTAGTCTGACACTGCTGGTTTAAAAAAGAAGGGATTTCCGCCTGGCAGCCTGTTTATTCTACACCAGCAGTGTGTAACTGTGAAGGACGGCAGCTGGAGCTGCAGCGGTAGAGGCCCTGCTCACTACATGTTAAGAAGTTGCTTAAGTTTTAAAGAAACAGGTGTTATTCCAGATTTTCATGCTCCTACAGTTACTTTTTCAAACTTGCAAAGAAAAGAGTTCAGATGGAAACTTTCTTATTATGGAAACTCTCAAAACATCAAAATAAGAGTTTCAAAACTGTTTCTGCTTGAAAAAGTACACATTTCATATATTCCCAAATCCTTACATATAAACTAAAAGGTTTCAAGCCTTTTTTAATTTTAATTTTCTATGAGTATGCCCTTTAGATCAAAAAATAAATTAATAAAGGAATAAAATAAATTGAAAAGTATTGCATCAATTCACTGTATAAACCATAATCATTAAATTAAAACAACAAAAGGTTTTAAATATTTCACATTATGGTTTTAATAATGTGTTTTAATTAAATGACAACTATATACTATATATGAAAACTACTGCACACCTTTATGTAACCAAAACTTGTGAGATGGTTTTGTTTTGTCAGTATTTTGGTGAAAACAACTTCCCGGCAGTGAAGTGAATACCCTTACGAGAGTCGCTCGCCAAGAGGAACCTTTACCAGCATTAGTCCCTTTGGCAGGTGTGCATGCTGGACCCAGATCAAATCTACCCGTTTAATAAAGTTTCACATTTTGGAAGTAACAACTGCAGACATGAGCTCACCGATCTCATCGATGAAGATGATACAGGGCTGGATTTTGACAGCCAATGAGAAGACGGCAGCTGTCAGCTTCTGCGACTCTCCGTACCACATGTCTGTCAGCGTGGAGGCCTGAAGGTTGATGAACTTGCAGCCCGACGCTTTGGCCGTCGCCTTTGCAATCATGGTCTTCCCACATCCTGGTGGACCAAACAATAAAACACCTGCACGGACAAAACAGATTTACAAATTAGGAATGTGTGTGTTATTGTTTCTGTAAATTTCTACTTATTATTTTCAGGTAATACTTGTACATCTATAAAACCTGAAAAGATATTTACCATCTCCGTACAAGATTTTGTTTAGTTTTTAACTAAAGTTAGTGGCAATAAGGGTCGGTGACATATTGAATATACTTGATATACTCGTGGCTTGTTTTGGGTGAGATATATTAAATGCCTATATCACGACCATAGAGTACAAATTGTGACGTGAAATTAGAGCCGTCTGCACAAAATTTACTTTGGGCTTTGGCCTCTCTCACTCTCTCCTGATGTGCTCTCACAGCAGATAGCTTGCTTCCCTGCCAAAGCTCTCCTGGGCACGTGGGCATTTGTGTATGAGGAGGGAGCAGAGGGAGGCGAGCCTGAGAAAGAGCAAAAAGTGAAGAGCCCCTGCAAGTTTTCAGTGCTCAGAAAGGAGTCCTGCACTGGCTTGCCAAACTGTGGTCAAGTCAGACATTTGGGAGGAGTTAAGTGTGATAATTGTGAGAATGACATTGTCAGTGGCTCCTCTGCTTGTAAACAGTGTCACAAAGTGTTAGTGTTTGATAGCCACAAGTTACACATTGTCTCTGGGGAAACACTTAAAAAACTGCAGTGGTGCAGCAGCTACTCTAACAACGGGTCGGGTATTCAATAATGCAGACAAATGTTGCAGGGACGACTGAAATCATCACACTGATATCATCTTAACTATTAAAATGTTAAATTGCACATTTATTCAGTGCTTTAGAGGACGTTTTCAAATATTGAGATATTATTCATGGGGCACATCACCCAGCCCTAAGTGGCAACTTCATAAAGCAGCTAATTTTTTTGACGATGACTCATCCTGAAGTTCTGTAAAGCTTTGTGCAAAAAAGAAAAAGCTCTCAAAGCAAAGCCAAGTATTCCTCTGTATGGTTATTTGCTGTCAGGTTGCCAAAAGCATAAATCTTGTCAATTGCTTAGGCGCCATCGTTCCAGAAGGAGGCAAAGGGCACTGATTAGCTTTTAAACAGTAATGACGCGGATGGAGGCAAAGAGACAAGCTCATGAGGTTAATCAAAACACCTGACATCAGTGCTTTGTCTGAATTGTAAAGCTTTTGATGGACTTCAGCACAACTGATGAGAATCAATGACAGAAACTGCAGCCAGGGAGTGTAAATGTGTCCTGGTTCTCGTTTTGTTTCTAATGTATTGAATTTAGAAAACCGTCTTGTACCTTCTCTACACATAGTCCCACATTTGTCGGACAAGAAAGCAGGACAATCAACCTTAACATCCATCACAGAAGTCTAGACTGACCAATTAATTCCAATGACCTTAATCCAACCAGACCATGTGTTTAACTAACAACCAGGCTAAATGCGAATGGAGGCTGAATGGAGTTAGGGATAAAAATAGTTGCAGCAGAGGCCTGGCAGATCATCGCTGGTGAATATGTTATTCATTTTTTTGTCATAAATTATTGTCTTTCATTTGAATAAAACTCCTATGTAAAAGCGAGGAAATATATATAAAAAGTACAACCACCAATGTGAACGTAAATAGCCTAAAACTGAAGTTGCAAGTTAGCACCAAGTTTCAAACTTACTGTATTAGAGAAGAAAGTCAAAACAAAAAAAGAACATGCCAGTCTCAACTGACTTTATGGAAGCACTCAAGACTAAATAACAGAGGCAAAAGACATAAATTTGTAGTTTCCTATCCACAAGTGAATCACTCACAACTGCATTAACAAGTTAATTGTACCTTATAAAGTGTGTGTAAAATTTGACCTATATAGAGATGTTTGGATGAACTGCTGTGATACCTTTGGGAGGCTGAAAGAGTTTGGATCTGGCCAAAAGATGCCTTTTCTGAAATGGCAGGATGACAGTGTCTTGCAGCTCATTTATGACCTCATCCAGACCTGCAATATCCCTCCAAGTCACCTACAGGAATGCAGAGTGCAGTGAAAACATCTGTCTTGGAAAGTGAAACGATTAAAAAAAAAAGGGGAACAAAAAAGTGTTAAAATGTCATGTCACTTGATGATCTCAATGCCATCCCCTAAGGATTACAACTCTTACCTTCATTGTTTGCGGATCAACTAGGTGAGATGCAATATTCATCTCGTAGTCTGTTAGTTTGACCCCCTCGACACCAATCCTCTTCATCAGCTGTTCAGCCTGGAGAGAAGAGACACGGACTTCAGCACAGAACTGGGCCAAATAGTTAACAACCTCCAATTGCTCATGCGGCACGTACCCTTTTCTTGGCCTGGCTTTTCTGCTTGGAGGTAGGGTCCATAGCTTCTACTACCCATTTAATGCTGTAGTAGGTGGCTGCGCCAAATATGGTCAACCGCAGCAACATGCCCACCACTTCATTCCTGGTCAAGGGCCGTATCAGGGCGTCCCTGGGCAGATCTTTAAACAGCATATCTGCCGGCTGCTGTCAGTCCATTGGCTAAGTCAGGATGGAGGAAACAGCAGAATAAGACCAAACCTGGAAGGAAGCATGCAGTTACAGTTAGTGATGTGTACAGTTACACAGAGCACCATACTGTTATAACCACTTTACCACCTAGCTCCTAGCTGCCTGTGAACTGTAATCCAACATTTCTAGTTTGACAGAACCCGCAATCTGCATGCTGTCTTGCAACATTACATTCCTGTAAATAAAAGGCCATATTCTAATTGTGTAAATAACATTTTATGCATACCAACACCTCGTTATTGGCCAAAATACAGGAACAGCCAGGAGTGGGGTGAACTAAGTCATAAAGCATTTTGACCTTGTTAGATAAAACACATTCTATAACATATGTACAGTAACGTAAGACTTGCAATTAACGCTAGTTCAGAGCGTATTTCTCACTCACAATAACATCTCGTGTTCGAAAAAGAGGATGAGATGAAACCCTTCCAGCTGACCAATTAGCATCTCCGGACAAGCTAAAGCTAGCACAGCCCGCGGATAGCGATCGCAAAACTCTCATCTAAGGTGATTACTTTTTAAAATTATAAACATAATGGCATCTACACATAATCCGTATTCAGGCACACATGTATGGGGCACCTTTCATAGGATATAAGAGAAAACAGTGCAACCTACTTCAAGCTGGAGCCAATAGATGCCGAACAACTGCAGTTGCGTCAGTAATCGTCACTCGGGTAGGAACAGAAGGTTTCATTTCTGCTATGTGGTTCCACCCCGTCCCTTGACAGGTTTGTTTTATACATTCGGCCACGAGATGGCAGAGTTTGCACACAGACGGCGCCCATGTCAGCACCATGGACAGCATCGACGTCGCTGCAGCAGGTAGACTGCAGCTGTTGGCTCTTGACTTTAATATTTTTACGTGTTAAAATATAAACTACCTATTGTTCAAGAGGATGGATGGCTAATTAGTGTATAAATAAAGGATAATAATAAAGAACAGGATAACAAAAGTATGGATATTCATTGTCAGCATCCACACAATTGTTACCCGGTTCTCTCTTTGTTCTTTACTCTGTCCTCTTCTTTTAGTTTTCAGTCATTTATTTTGATCGTTAATTTTTGACAGTATTGAAGTTTAGCTTCCATCTTTTTGAACAATGGCTTTCACTTTTTCGCTTAAGTATATTGCACTTCAGTTGACTATGCAGCCACTGTTACATGTCAACTTACGTTGTGGATCCTGATTTTTCTGACTCTTCAATTCACATTTCAGCAAATGCTTTCAGCAGTTTTATTTCAGCAATCAGCATCCACACACACTGTCTCCAAGAAACGCAGTTTTTCTGGTCAGACATTAAAAACTGTGTTATTGTTTTGAATATCAGAAAATAAGGGTTTAATTGTGGAGATAACACTTGTTTTACCTTTGCGTCAGCGGCTTATAATATTGCACGTAGATGGAATGTAAAAGCATTCATATTTTCAACACAATATTTGTTTTAAAATGTATCCTATTTAATTGAGGTCGGGTAAAATCTATTTCAAACTGACATAAATGCTTCACTATCATGTATCAAAGTTTAAGACACCATATTGCCATCTGGAGCAGAATATCCTGCTTGGAATGGCTTTGCATTAGTCGCTTTGAGTGATGCTGAACATCGAACACCAAGGCATGTCCAGAAGGCTACATGCAAATCTACAGCAGTCTGATAGATGGCTCAAATGTGAAGCCCCGTTCTGTGCTTCGTTTCTTCCCATTTCCTGAGCTCTCTGGTAATAGATTATTCAGTCTTCTAGTAGCAGCCTCAAAGATAAGGCGGGAACAAATGGGCTTCTCCTTCTAGCAATTTGTCACACACGGGCTAAAGGGACTGTTAATTGTCACAGATTGTGAGCTAAATTTTGGGATGCTGTTAAAGCTTGTATCCTGATTTCTGCTTCAGGATTTCACCAATAACACAGCTATGATGAAAGTGATGAAAGCACAAAGGTATAAATGCATGTACTAAATCTCCATAATTTGTAGATGTTTTGCACATGATTAACCCGTGATTTTAATGATTATACAGCTTCTTTCTGGTATTTTCTCTGAGACTCAGAGCTCCTGAATCAACCTGCTGCACCTCAAGCAAGTATAAACAATAACAGGTGTCGATTTAACGTTCACGCCACAGTCTGATGGAGCTCTAGAACAATCTGGCCCAGTTTACTGCGTTTCTCTGGGAGCATAATTAACTGGATTTTCAACAATTCACCAAAAGGGCAGAATTGTCTTCTCTCTCCTTTTCTTTTTCCCAGTGTTCTCGCTGTGTCAGTTAAAAAACCTCCAAAGCTTCTCCCTCCTTTGTAGTGCAATTAGTTGTCCAAATTGGATGCAAAATTTTACCCAGCGCAGTTCCAGCTTTAAGGGCCAAATGAAATCCACCCTTGTCGAGGAGAAAATGGCACACAGGCTGCTATTGCGTGCACCTTTGGCTGTGAAAATGCTTCATAAAACGTTTAAATCCTCCTGTACTGCAGCAGCAGGTCCCAGGAGATAGCGGCCTGGCAGGGCCATTTTGATGGGTCTCGGCATGAAAGCGCAGGCTTGTGTATCTGTAAAGTGCAGCCGAGGCTCCCACGACGCCTCGCACCATGCCCAAATGACTGCTCTCAAGCGAGTGGAACCACGGAAAAGAAAACAAGAAAAAACTAAACAACATTCAGCTCCCCTGGCTGTCACCATTACATAGCTGTAATGAAACTGAAGCAATCTGCTCGTAGCTTTTTTTTTTTACACTCTTTTGAGAAAACAGGCCACCAGCTGATTGGTTTGCAGCAAGAGATGCAAATCCCAGTTGATCTGTAGAGCCTGTACCATTATGTTTCATAAACCAGCACGCCTTAATGAGTGTAATTACTGACCATGAACCCGTATAGATGATAAATTAATACATACAGGTGCCAATAAATTAGAATATCATCGAAAAGTTAATTTATTTCAGTAATTCAATTCAAAAAATGAAACCCCTATATTATATAGAGTCATTACACACAGAATGATATATTTCAAACGTTTATTTCTTTTAATTTTGATGATTATGGCTTGCAGCTAATGAAAGCCCCAAATTCTGTATTCAGAGAATTAGAATATTACACTAGAGACCAATAAAAAAAGAATTTTTAATACAGAAATGTTGGCCGACTGAAAAGTGTTTCAATGTATTGCAGAGTATATGCACTCAATACTCGGTCGGGGCTCCTTTTGCATGAATTACTCATCAGTGGGGCATGTCATGGAGGCGATCAGCCTGGGGCACTGCTGATGTGTTATGGAAGCCCAGGTTGCTTTGATAGCGACCTTCAGCTTTCCTGCATCGTTGGGTCTGGCATCTCTCATCTTCCTCTTGACAATACACCCGTAGATTCTCTATGGGGTTTAGGTCAGGCGAGTTTGCTGGCCAATCAAGCACAGTGGTCATTAAACCAGGTATTGGTACTTTTAGCAGTGTGGGCAGGTGCCAAGTCCTGCTGGAAAATGAAATCAGCATCTCCGTAAAGCTTGTCAGCAGAGGGAAGTATGAAGCGCTTTAAAATTTCCTGTTTGACAGCTGCGCTGACTTTAGACTTGATGAAACACAGTGGACCAGATGACATGGCCCCCCAAATCATCACTATGGAAACATCACACTGGACCTCAAACAACTTGGATTCTGTGCCTCTCCACTCTTCCTCCAGACTCTGGGACATTGATTTCCACATGAAATGCAAAATTGAATTTCTCAAAAGAGGACTTTGGACTGCTGAGCAACAGTCCAGTCCTTTCTCTCCTCAGCCCGGGTAAGACGCTTCTACAGTTGTCTCTGGTTCAGGAGAGGCTTGACACAAGGAGTGCAACAGTTGTAGGCCATGTCCTGGATACGTCTGTGGGAGGTGGCTCTTGAAACAAAGACTCTGCAGTGAACTCCCCCAAAATTCTTCATTGGGCTTTGCTTCAAAATCTTTTCAAGGCTGCAGTTATCCCTATTGCTTTTGTGTCCTTTTCTACCACACTTTTTCACGAAACTTTCCATTAACATGCTTGGATACAGCACTCTGTGGACAGCCAGCTTCTTTAGCAATGACCTTGTGGAGGGTGTCAATGACTGTCTTCTGGACAACTGTCAAGTCAGCAGTCTTCCCCATGATTGTGTATCCCATTGAACCAGACTCAGAGACCATTTATAGGCTCAGGAAACCGTTGCATGTGTTTTGATTTAATTAGCTGATTAGAGTGTGACACCAAGAGTCTACGACATTGAATCTTTCACAATAATCTAATTTTCTGAGATACTGAACTTTGGGTTTTCATTAGCTGTAAGCCATAATCATCAAAATTAAAATAAATAAACACTTGAAATATATCATTCCGTGTGTAATGAATCTATATAATATATGAGCTTCACATTTTGAATTGAATTAATGAAATACATGAACTTTCAATGAAATTCTAATTTATTGACACGCATCTTTATATGCATTTTAACTGCCAAAGTTTAACACTCGAGCAAATGTTGGTCACACATGCACATTAATTAATTAGAATAGAATAGACTGAATAGAGCTTTTTTGTCACTGTTAAAGGAACAATGAAAATCAGTTTAGCAGCTGTGTTTAGCAGCAAATCTTAACGTGCAATGAAAAAGACTATATAAAGCTATTTTACAAAATTGTACCAGTATAAATTTACCCTTTCAGTCTCCCAGGAAGAGATATTGTCTCCAGCAGGATAAGAAATAATTTAGGAGTGAGTTATTTATTTCTGCGTTACCCCGAGGAACCAAATTAATTTATTTTTAAAAAGACTAAGCACACCTGAGTATTTGCTCTTTTGGATATAAATGGATGGCATTTCTGGTCCTTTTTGGGCGTCTTCTTGAGTGCCGGAGTGGTGCTCAATTTTAGTTTAGAGTTTCATGCCAAGCCCACTTCAGTGAAAAATCTATTTCACTGGAGATATATATAATTATAGCTTCACCGTGTAAAGACTGCAGACAAACCTTTATCTGAAACCTTTATACAAAACAACATCATTCCCAGTTTAATGAGCAGCCAGCATACCTGTCCCATCGTTACCATCAACGTCTGCCATTCATTCTGTACTTGCACTCTCAAGCAGCACGAGCCTGTTTGCGCTGTGAAGCAGTTGCAGAGTTTGGCACGCCTGCCATCTACCAAAGACCTTGCTCCATCAACTCCACTTTGGTACAAGTAGGAGGACACATGAAGGAGGCACTCTTGTTGACTCCACAAGTCCAGCAGTTTTCTCCCACAGTCCAAGACAACCAAAACATCGTTCTTGTGCCACCCTGGAGCACCATTAAATTTTAACAGCCATATGTACAAACCATGCACAATAAACAAAGAACAATACTGCAAAATTAAAAAAAAAATGCTACAGGACTGGTTGATTTAATAGAAGTCTGTGACAATGATAACAGTGACTTAAAGTCTGTATATATGTACACTGTTGCCCTATTAAATGCCATAAAAATAGGTGAAATGTCAACAACTGAGTCCTGCCCACTTGAAAACGGGACTCCGGCTCCACATGATGTCACCTGTAGAAGAACACAGCACTCATATCTAAGATTTATCTTGGTACAAAAGACAGTAGTGGAGATGCATCTATTGTTATTCATGGATAACATATCAAGGACAATACAAGACAGCTTTGTCTGGAGTTTATCCTCAGAAAAAAAAGTAAAGTAGAAGTCTTAATAGCTCTTAAAGTTATCAAAATGAAGCACTTGCCTTCTGGGGAAAAAAAAAGGAAAATCGGGACTTAAATCCATTAAGTAACAGCTTTTCTAAATGTGCAGGTTTATTAATTATTCATTCCCAAATGGCAACAGGAATCTGTCACCACCAAAACTCCAGAATTATTATCATTAACATAATTAGTCTGTAAGATATTTCTAACCATCATTGAATGTGTTGGCTCCAAACTCTAAATTAGTAATAAAAGGTCAAAATAATGCAAACATAGCAGTCAGTTGTAGTCAGAATGAATGAACAATAGCGGCTGACGTTGGACTGTTGCCCTTCCTCTATGGACCAGCACCAATCATCTGCCAAAAGTTCAGAAACATAGTATGAATGATCAACTTCTCTTAAATGAAAAATAATCCCACCGTTTTGATTTGGCATAGGTGGAGAGACAGGGTGGGAATGAGCAGGCGAGAGAGACACATGAGAGAAAGCATGTCTGGGTGAGACTCGATACTGCTCAACAAAGGGATTTCACGTGGTGCTTAAGCTTCCCAGAGCATCCTACGCTCTCTGTTCATTCTGCCAAGGTACCTCACGCTAGTCGACTGCCCACCGACATTGCCAGAGAAAGATGATTGCAGCTGTAGTTACAGACTGACAGCTTTCTGCAGTTACCTCGACTCTGCGAGCCTCACCATGGCTACAGAGACACTGACGACAGAAGAAATATAGCAGCTTATATAGGAGAAATAATTTGTTTTCTGCCTCTCGTCTATCACCTGAGACAGATGAGTGGTCTGATCATTCCCAGTGGCACATGTATCCATGCATAGAGATGAGGCTGATTTCAGCCATCCTGTCCTGAAAAATAAATCAGGTTGGTTGGATCAGTCAGATGGAAATAAAAATGTTCCGACATGTTTTGTAGCAGCGCAACGGAACATGATCTTTTATTCCATAAGATCACATAAATAGGATCACTTCATTGTGTTCTCAATAAAAAAAGTATTAACGTCTACAGTTCTACAACGGGAATTCAATTATCAGAGGAAATAAAGATGAATATAATCCAAATTAATAAGAATGAGAATGACAACAGTGTGTGCATAATACAGCATAATCTCATTAACTTTTGCCTGAACTCCAAACACAACAACTGAACAGAGTAAAGGTGTTAATCTTAGTGTGTCCGCACTTCGGATGCTTAGAGTTGCTGTGCAAATCCCCAGTTAAATGTCGTCATGACTAAGAAATGAAAAGGGTAACGCTCGTGCAACATGGTTGCTGACATTTAATTGGCTCGGCTTACATGTTATGTCAGGTTGACTGAACCGTGGTACTGAATGTGCGTTGTCGGTATGCGTTTTCTGATGCAATTATTAGCCTGCATCACCACAGGTCACGCATGTAATAATGAAGATCAAAGGTCAATTTTTCCATGTACTGTATAGTTACTTTCTGTCCATTAAATACATGCATTACCACAGTCAAATAAGTGTTATTTGTAAGTACCATGATTAGATACCCAGGCAGTTGTTACTTGTCGTCTTGAGACGATTTTAATTGATGAAGAAATGAAGTCTGACAGTCATGTCAGACACAACACCCTTCAAACTTCAAACTCGATTCACCTCTGTCTGACTTTAGATTCATACAAAGAGATTAAAAATAAAAAAAAAATTTTAAAAATTGATTTTTTTACTGGACAAGGCAAACTCACAGGCCGAAAAGAGCACAACAATCCAAGGGGTAGTGACAAAATCCAAAAATCACAGAACAGGCTAAAGTTCAGAAACGGTTTGACAACATGACATACAAGGGAAAAAACACAAGAAGAACTTGGGAACTGGCAAACACATAGGTGAGCACATGGTTATATACACAGAGATGGGCAGCATATTGTAACAAGACACAGGTGACATACTGTACGTCAGGGCAGATCGAACAAAAGTGGAGGAGAAAGAACGCAGAGAGGAATATAAATCAGGACAAGAGGAAAAAATACCTATTAAGATAAATAGAGTAGGATTTATATAACCCTTTTTAGGTCTACTGACTGCTGAAGCACTTTATGTGAGTTTGCGCCAACCAACTTAAATCACTTCATCAACCCTCTTACAGAAACATGGCGGACTTTTAGAAAAGGACATCCCAAACTAATCTAACCCCCGCTTCTCACTCTACAAACTGGACATTCAAATGAGAGGATCAATATAACTCTCATGCACGGAGTATCAGTGCGAAGCTAAAGTGAACAGACTCATCTTAGGTTAAAGACTGAGAGTAGAAGGAGGCAGCTGGCCTGGCTCGGCTAAAGAGGGATGAAAGATGTCCACCTACTAGCTGCCCTAATTCTCATCTATTACACTTAAATCTTTTTGTCTGATTCCGAGCTACTCCTTCATATGTAATCATCAAACATGATACTGATGACCTGAGCCCTAAAATCTCAGTTTTAGAAACAGTAACAGCTGCAGTTACTAAACTCAGCAGATCCAAATAGACAAATCGATACATATAATCCACACCTTTTTGTGTCAAAATAACTTTTGCTCAAAGTTCAAATGCTGTTGGCAGAGCTTACGTTAAATAAAACTAACACAGGCAATTAAATTTGAGCGGCAAGTATGGATACTACAATGTATTAGGGCCACAGTGAGACTTCTGAAAGTTGTAAATTTATAAAAACAAACTCAAAATATTATGAGATTAAAGTCATAAATTTATGAGAAAGATAGTCTTAATATTATGAGAACATCTGGATGTTGAATAGAATTTGCAAGAAACAGTGTTTATTCTAATGAAAGAACTATGAGACCTACTTGTTTTATGTATTTCTTCATAAAATCTCTGGAGTTACGACTTTATTCTTGTAAAACTATGCCCTTTTACCATAACAAATTAATTGCCATCCGTCTCTAAAAGGCTTAATGCTCCCGTTTTTTTTTTTATTTTGTTCCATCAGAATGTGAGTGGGCACACAAAAAAGCATTTCTTCAGTGGCTGCCAGTAAAAGTCCCCTCACTTGAGGATTCAAAGGACCCACAGTGTGATCAAGACCTTGCTTGCTCTTCAGTGGTATGCAGTCAGAGCAAGGCAGAGCTCCTCAGACACGGAGTTCAGAGCGTGTGAGACTTGTCCCGTCGAGTGAAAACAATTGGCCAGTTCCATCTCCCATTCATCAAAGTGACAGCACTTGGCCACGTGGAAATGAATGATTAGATAAAGGAGAACGCATTCAGTGTGCAGATGAAGTGGAGCCTGCTGGGTAGACGCTGACAGTGACTGAAACTCTCTTTGCATGGCTCTCTCCTCTCCACCACACTATACACGACATACAAATTATTTCTGACAGTCAAAGTAAAATTTCATCTCAACGATTCCCTCTATCAACTTTCAACCCTACTGGTATTGGAGCTCCTGCTGGGCTTTCATGGTTGGCCAGTTGTCTGCACACTGAAAAAAAGAGAGGCGCATCGAACACGTCAGCATCCTGTTCTTGTGTTGGACTGTAAAAAGAAAGGACATGTGTATGCACCCTGAGTGGTTGGAGATGAATATGCTTCACCCCTCATTACATTGTTCTTGAGCTGTGACCTGCCACATATTCATTATTGATCATGGCTTTCTGTTGCTTGGCTACCTATAGACATCAACGCAGGCCTGCACGCCTCTCTCGATATGCATTTCACAAGTAATAAACACCTTTGACAAGGAGGCAGTCTCAGCTGCTGAGGTTGTACTGTAAACGCATTGGGGTCATCTCAATGGATCCTTTGCTAACTTCTCTAGAATGATGGGATTTGTTTTCAATCTAAGCTTTATTTCAAGAACTATGAGGTATAAACTTTCACAAAATACCATTTTTAAAACAAATTTAAATAAGAGGGCATAGGTTGAAAATATTGAAATTCTCCTTTAATGCAAGTTTAATACAAATATCCCATGTCCCAAGCATATTATCTTGCGTGTACACGGAAACTGTCTGTGTCATCTGATAAACCATTAGCCACACTAGAAAAAATTGCACTTTCTATGTGATAATATAGAGTAAAAAATCTTGTGTCTCACTCAAGCTTGGGTCCTCTACCAGAGGCCTGGGAACCTGAGGGTCCTTCACAGTATATTAGCTGTTCCTAGGATTGCACTCTTCTGGACTGAGATCTCAGGTGTTATTCCTGGGACTTGTTGTTGTTGTCCCAGCTTGGGGGTTACAGTCCCGAGTGCTCCTATCACCATGGGTATCACTGATGCCTTTACTGCCCACGTCCTTTCCAGCTCCTCTTTCAGCCTTTGGTATTTCTCGAGCTTCTTCCCTTCCCTTCCCTCTTTCCTTCTCCCTGATGTTGTTATCACTTGGGATTGTGACATCTAACACTTCCGCCTTCTTCTCCTGCTTTGTCGATCACCGCCACATCCGGTTGATTAGCCACCAACATCTTATCAGTCTGGATAAGATGGTGGATCTGTTCAAAGTGGACAGTCCACTTCGATCCTGGAACCTCTAGCCCATACTCGGCACAGATGTTTCTGTATACTATGCCGGCCACTTGGTTGCCTGCATGTTGCGCCCTGCTGTTATGTGCTGCACTGTCTCGGTGGCATTTTTGCACAGTCTGCACCTTGGGTCCTGTCTGGTGTGGTAGATACTGGCCTCTATCGATCTTGTGTTCAATGCCTGTTCTTGTGCTGTCCCTGAGACCAGCCTTCTCCAGCCACTGATATGTTTTCTCGATATCAGCCACTTCCTCTATCTGTTGGTGATTCATTCCGTGCAGGGGATTGTCCTTCCATGATGGTCTCTCTTCTTCTTCATCCTTCTCCTCAGTGGGTTTCTTCTGACTGAGGCATTCACTTAGCAGGTCATCTTTTTGGGCCATCTTCCTGATGTATTCCTGGATCTTTGTTGTTTCATCTTGGATAGTGCCTTGATGTTCACTAATCCTCTTCGAGTACAGCTTGATGTCATCCATGTAGAGGGGGTGGCTGATCATTGTTCCATTTCTGAATCGGTATGGTAGGCCACTCTTTGTGATGATCTGGCTGAGGGGGTTCTGGCCAATGTAGAACAGCGGGGGGTGTAGGGCATCTCCTTGGTATATGCAGCACTTGATGCTAACTTGGGCAGTTGGCCTTGAATTGTCTTCCAGAGGAGTCTTCCACAGCCCCATCGAGTTCTTGATGAAGGCCCTTAGTGTCCTGTTGATCTTGTATAACTTCAAGCACTCCAGTATCCATGTATGAGGCATTGAGTCGTAGGCTTTCTTGTAGTCAATCGAGGTAATGCAGAGGTTGGTCTTCCTGGTCTTACCGCCCTGCCCATCTATCTAGCCACATGCCTACTAATCTTGGCTGCAATGAGGCCTGACAGGAGCCTCCATGTCGTGCAGAGGCAGGTTATTGGCCGGTAGTTGGATGAAATCATTCCCTTCTGGGGCTCTTTCATGATCGGGACCATCCGACCTTGGGTCAACCATTCTGTTTGGCTCCACCAAATCCCAGGAATAACATCTGAGACGTCTGTCCAGAAGAGCGCAATCCTAGGAACAGCTAAAATACTGCACAGGACCTTCAGGCTCCCAGTCCTCTGGTAGAGGACACGAGCTTGAGTGAGACACAAGATTTTTTAATCTATATTAGCTTTCTACCAGCGTGTGGTATTAGTGTTTGTTATGGCCACTCCTAAGTGTGATCTTTAAGTCAAGGTCACATGACACAGGTGACTTATGCACCACAACGCCGGCTGGTCCTGGCTATGTGATGGACCCTGAGATTAGTTACAAAATAGAGTTAGACGTCTCAATGTCAATTCCTTCTGTAGATATGCAGAAAAAATCAATTTGAACTTTCAGTGACCCTGGCATTTAACCCAGAAAGCCCAAAACTGAATTATCTGTGACCGGTGCGAAATGACACCAGTTGGACATCTGTATTTGAATACTTGCTGGAGTAATGGCCAAAACACATGCCTTTTGACCTTTGACCTTTTGCAAACAAACAAACGGCACCAAAAACATAGGTAATATACCTATGCTTTGTTCTTATTGAAGGTAAGAACATCAACAATATATAAATGTAAAATAAAAATAGCAAGTTAGGTTTTTACAATGATTTACATTTTGGGATATTCCAGGCTCGTTGTTTCTAGCTATATATTTTGAATACTGATGGGACAATGCTGTTCCTTGTCCTCTCATCTCACGCTTGGCAGAAAAGAAAATAAGAGTGTTTACCAAAATGTCACACCATGCCTTTGTAAATAGATGTTTTGAGTTTGCATGGACTCTGAAACTGAGTTGCTTTGCAATAAGAAGCCTGAGAACGTTTCACAAGTATCATTTCTTATTCAGTGTCGCTTCAATCAGTTCTGAGTTGTTTCGGAATGCCCCAGATCAATCCATCATCGCATGAACAACACCAAATGGAACAGACAACATCTTTTTCCCTTTGTGGAGATAAGAAGCTCTTGCTTTCTGCAGGAGACGGGCTCCCTCAGCCATGGGATATCATTCTGAGAGTGACACCTTTGCCATAAATTACATACAGGCAGCATGATGGCACCAAACTTCAGCCTGTGGGTATGCAGCCGGTGGCGCGGGTGAGTCTTGTGTTGCTTGGCTGAGCCGGGAAGCATATTGATCACCACTCATGTTTCCTTTAAATCAATCACCATCACCCATTGGCCATTTTCTCCATTATATTTCATTTGAGAAGAGGGATGGTGGAGACGGCTGGCTGACTGTATGCAGCCGGTCTATATGGCACTGCAGAGATCACATCAAGAAATTCAGCATCAACTTTGTCACACTGGATCGGGTAATGGAGGGACGCACATCACTGTCTCTCCCTTTGCCCTCTGACCTCCCCCATCCTTTCTTACCAAACCCACTTGGAATCCAGAGACAACATTTACTCAGGATGATTAAACCCCCCCTGCCAAATAGCACCTTGGCTTCTGTCTAGACACACTCAGAGACAGGTGATAAATAGTTTTATCTTCATATAGATCCTTACATACTGAATGTGTTACACATTATATATGATATTTCTGATGAAAGACCAATTTCACAAATTTTTCTTGAACCAATCATGGTGCTTCATTGTCATCTTTTGGTTTTTTTTCATTTTATTTTAATGCAACAAATCTAATAATAAAATATATCCCATGACAGTCAATGTTCAAAAACAATAAATGTTTCTTTATTTATGCTTTGATGGGAAATTAAATCAGACACTATATTATACCCCCTGATCAGAGATATTCAACTCTATAACCGTGGCCACACATGGCAGATTTATCCCAAAACACCATCTAAGTTTTGATTGTTCTGCCATGAGCCAGGCTCGCCGTATGGAGGCTCAGAGTGGAGCGTATCTCGCTCGGCTGGTGTCAGCCAGATTTATTTTTCCTTCGGCGCTGGAGTTTGGTCAGCGCAAATCTCAGCCCAAACCCCCTGGTGCTCTCGCCAATCTATCAAGTCCATCAGTGTTTCATGTAGCCTGGGGACACTGGCTTACAGCCCGAATGAGCTCCCCCCCCCCACCTCTTCCTTCTCTCTCCCTGTGCAACACGTCTGAGCCAGTGGAGGCCAATGGTGCTGATTTCTCACCTAAGGTAGACTGCAGGATGGTTTCTCAGTGAAATGTTACATAACCTCAGATCTCCTCAGGGAAAGTACCAAGTCACCTATGTAAAACTATATTATTTACATTGTTGCTTTGTGAAAGGGTGGCATATAAAGAGAACATAATTAGTAAAAAATGAGCTATCAAGGTGATTTCGTTGTGAAAATATGACTATGATTCAATTACAGCTCATTACATAATAGTTTTCTCAAATTTTCTCTGGTTCCCATTTTTTATTTTACTGTCAACTATCTGACTGAAAATGTAAAAAGTGTGACACAAAGTGAGAGATAAAACAGAGGAAAACACCTTTTAGCACTGAATACTACTTCATATAGTTGTAGAGATAATTGGCTGCGTCGCTCAATGTCGGCCGCAAAATGAAATTTCATGAAACCTGCAATTTTTTTATGGCCACTTGGGGGCATCAGAAACAAGCTGATAACTGAATACTGATAAATTATCACCTTTGCAGTTTATTTGGCTGACATGTTTTTTAACCAGATGTCGATTTACACATCCATCTGACATAGAGCAACATTAGCATAGATTCTTATTTACCTTTCTGTACCCTATGCATGTGCAACAGTCACTCTCTCTATTCCTGGTAAATGACCCAATTTATAGCTGCAGTCTGGTAATGTTCTATTTTTTTTTTTTTTTTTCGCTAATAGCAGAATGATTGCAGGCTACATAACTAAAGCAATAAGCTGACGTAGAGTAAAAAGCTTAACTCAATTCTTCATCTCTTCTCAGCTTGATGTTTTATAAAAGGTGAACACATTTTTCAAGTTCGTATTACATTGAAGGTGCTGTTTGTAAGATAAACAAATCATAAAAGATAATCAAAAATAAACTAGCATTTTCATAAGGATATGAAGAAACAACCATGTTGATGCATTGTTAAAGAGGAGTCTATGTATTGTGTAATGGGAAAGATGTCTACTAATGTTAGTAGACAATAGACAGGCATAGTAACCAGCTAGCTTTGGCACAACCTTTCTTTTGAAACTGCTTTGTAGCAAGTTTCTGAATGTACAAGACACTCACAAGTTGTCAAGAAAAGAAATATTCTTACTCCGTTTTTTTTGTTGTTAAAGTGAACAGCCTCTGTTGGCTTGCTGACTCAGACACAGTTCAGAAAAGCAGTGGCAAGTAAAACACACTGTTTGCTTCGGCACTATAAACAACAGAAAACATAGTGATAGTAGATGGAGGTTACTCTGATGACATGCTGTCCCTTATAATTTTGGAGGTACGTCAAAATGTTGGCCACATTCTCCAAATTGCACCAGTAAATTATAGCCAGTGGTGGAAAGGTTGCAAGGGATTTGCACATAGAACTGCAAGTTCTTAGTCTGTCATGTTTTTTATGCTCAAGGTGTACAAACTACATCTTAACATAACATGACATAATGCTACAGGCTCTGACTCTTTCTGGCCTGGCAGTGTAACAATGTGCTCTAAAAAGACAGGAAAGCACACAACAAGGTGTCTCTGCTCTAGTAAAACTTTAATGCCTGTTTAATGCTTAAAGAAAATGAAGGGAGCTACCACTCTGCTCAACTAACTATTGTTACAATCTGTTGATCTTCTTTTTACTGTTTGCTATATATGAAAGGTACCTGTGTCAGAGTTTGAGCCCTTTGGTGCAGCGCTAAAGGAGGACTACTTTTTCTTTTTAAATCAGTACTTTATCTTTTTTATGCTTGTGCTCTTTGTGCTGAACTGTGACGGCACACATTTACACAGACCGTGATTACGCCCTTAAAATGTCACCACGGTGAACAGTGCTTGTAATCATGTATCCAGTCTAAAACCAGTGGGAAGGGGATTAGGACTATTTAATGAGGTACTGGCTCTCTCTCTGTCCCTCTCTCATTTCTTACCTCTGCACAGGCAACAGCCACGGCCTTTGGCATTATGTTTTGGGCATTTCTGGTCATCTGTCTCGTTCATGTTAAGCTCATGGCTAAACTGTTGAATTTATATGCAAATTGGGTCAATTTAGATAAAAACATCCGATCATATTATAGGGATCAAAATCCAATGAATCAAAAATATCCTTGAACATATCAAAATGCCACCGAGGCACATGGAAAGTTGATCCAACGCAGGGAAAAGGAATAAACCAAATGTTAACACAAATGAGCCATTTTGTGTGTTTCATTCAGCCATTGGCAAGCAAACATCTGTTTATATATATAAATTCATGATATATCCACCTGGAACCCAGTAACTTAAAACCAAAGCCTTAGCAATGTGAGCATACTTTAAATAACCAAAGATAATACTTTTAAAGGTAATCAAGCTGATAAACTATTAGTGCAGTATTCAAAAATAAATGAACCAGCAACTGAAATCAAAATAAAATCAAGTTTTACCATTAAACACAACAAAAGAGTAAATGAGTCCAACACAGATAAAATGATGAAGTGATCAGACTTTATTTTCCACCAGGACAAAGCTTAATTTTACTGAGACATCAAAATGTTGCTCAAGAATACTTGAGAAAACAATTCTCAAAAAGAATACAATTGTTCATAGCTCAGAAACAGATGATGACTACAGCTTGTATTTGGTCAGACAGTGAATTGGTGACAATAACCCGGTTTCCCACCCTAAAACTGTGCTTATTCTCTGTGTTACATTAACATGTGCGTGAAGATCATTGGTCCTTCTGGTCAAGCATACGTATGAGGAATATGACTCTATATTCTGTTTCTAAAAAAAAAACTCACTCAAACGATAGTAAGAGGCCTCAACATTTGAGAAGAGGGGCAGGTGAACTAATGCAATCAGGAAGAGGAGTGCTTCATCAAACTGGAAGCTTTTTCCATAAAACTTGTTAGCTAATGGTATTTTTGTTTGTCTTAATGCCGATGCTGGTTTTCACTTCCACTGCCAAAACGCTGTTTGTGATGTCCGTCGTTTCGACCTCTGAAGTTTATGGCATTTTGTGTTCCTTGCTCCCAGTTTAAGTCAAGCTAAAGACAAACCCCCAAGCTTAAAATGCTTTAGTAGAATGCATCTGGAGAAAAAAGGACAACGTCAATTGAACAGGAAGTAAACTGAATAATTTCACACGCAAACAGACATCTTTTGGGATGTGCAATAGAATCAAAAATAAGCCAAAGCTACTTCAGTACTCTGGCGTCTGGACAAGGTCATAAAACCAAAACAACCAGGGACTTCATATAGCACGATTTCATTTTCAATAAAATGTTGAACACATTCTAACATTTAAAGACGGATAAAGGATATACTTGTATGTTTTGTATTGTAAATACACAGTAAAATCTTTTTTTTTTTTTTTATAATCATTTTTCTTTTTTTAAATCTTGCCATTACTGTTCATGTGTAGTGTATACATCTATGGAGAATCAGCCACTGAATGGCTTATTCCTGCAAAATTCAAATGCTCATTTCTACTTTTTCTTGTGTATCTCTGTGTTGGATAAGGTCATGAAATAAATATTTCATGAAAACTGTTTGGGGAATGGTTAAATTATTGTGTCAAAATGAGCATTCCCCCATCAAACACTGGTTTCTGCACTGTGACCATACAACATTTGACATTTGACATTTTGGGAGAGTTCCATGTTTTAGCTGCTCACGAGCACAGCTAAGCTCCGAAAAAGACTGGAAACAGAGAAAATGGTGAGATGGAATCCATCCAAAGGTGAGAGATGTACCTACCAGCACCTCTAAAAGTCATTAATGAACACAGCGTTTCTCATTTATTTCAGTTCCTACTTCATATCATAGGCATGAGAGTGATATCTTCTCATCTATTCCTCATCGAGAAAGTGAATATGTTTCCCAAACTGTTCTTTTGGGTGTTCCTGTGCTGCTTGCTTTCCGCTTTCTAGTCATCATACAATCACTAACGGACCCGTGCATGATTACATTTTTACTATCTTGGAACACACAGGAGTCCATAACCCAACTAAATGGTTCCAAAGTTATTTTTGATAAATACTCAACACCCCTTTGACGACAAATAAACAAAAGCTATTAATCTCTCATAAGTAAGTACACACACAGAAGCCTCATGCTGTGCCTTGATAGTGGGAGGGGGAACGTTGTGGTGCGCAGCTGTTTGACACACTAGCCTGAAGAATATCACAGTTAAAGAAAAACCACAAGGAAGAAGTCACTTCCCCTTTACATTTCAGATGTGTGGATACATGTCCATTCAAATGCAGAATGCTCCATATGTTCACCAGCGAGTGGCTAAATATCTGCTTCATGTTAATCTATGGGCACAAGCGAAGTAATGGAAGAAATGGCCCACTGAGGAGATGGGGCAAACCTATCACATGGAGGATCAGACTAGAGAGCAGGAGCCTGACAGGCAGGCAGGGGGTCATAACATGCAGGCAGGCAGGCAGCGGAAAACGGTCAGGCTACTAAGGTTTAGACACAAGCTGGGTATAAGTAGAGGTGGTCCAGTATATAAACTACTGGGCTGAGCAGGAAGTGATGAGTGGGAACACAAGTGGTGCAGGGCAGGTGGGCATAGCAGGACATTTTCCTTGGATGTGCATATTTCCTGGATTGTTGTTATGACAACTATGACTACTACTACTACTTACCAAATTTCATTACATACAGGCATCATTTTTACAAATTCATTGAGGCTTGAAGTTGATTTACGGTAAGGAAATTGAAACCAGTGCAAAAACAGTCTGCATCAATCAATGCATTTTAGGGAGTAGCACTGATAACCTGTCAAGGCAAATGGATGCCTTTTTCTGAGGCTTCTGCCATCTAAAAGGCTTTTTATGTCTGCTGCTCTCGCACCAAGTGTTCAAATATCATTGGATAAATTCTGTGAATTGGCACAGTATAAATGTGTATAACTGTGTGAATCTGAATTTATTGCAGCCTCGCGGTCGTCAGTCTGCAACTGGCAGGTTTTTTTAC
The DNA here is from genome assembly GCA_001698575.1 of Mola mola. Classification (NCBI taxonomy): domain Eukaryota; kingdom Metazoa; phylum Chordata; class Actinopteri; order Tetraodontiformes; family Molidae; genus Mola; species Mola mola. The sequence goes on along the minus strand of KV751322.1, from coordinate 6,087,550 downwards.
TACACTATAACAGTCAGTACTGTAAGACAAAAATCTTGATTCACACTTTCCTTCACATTATAGTAAGTCATGTAATTTCTCTTAAACATCAATGACTCTTTCAGACAGTCTTGACTGGAATACCTGGTCACCATGGGGCTCATTGTTTGGACAATTGAGGATTGCTGGTAACAGATAAATCTGTTAGCAATAATCTTTTCCTTCTTTGCTGCAGATCTGATAATGTAAAATGGTCACAAAAGAATTAAGATTTTATATGATTTTCACTGACAGAAAACCAATGTTTTAAACACAGCAGAAATGTTTCTAAATTGTAGCTGCACTGATTTTGAAGTATTTCAAAGCTTTATTGCATATTACTGATGAATTTTCCAGTGAAGTGCCTTTGTTTTACCCACTTCCTTGATGATAATTGTAACTTTTTAATCAGTTTTGAACAGCTGCCACACAGCTTCCACAAACAATTCCCACATCAACACTTGTTTTCTTGGAATAATTGCCACTCTGAACAATCTTCACAAATAAATACAGAGAAATTACCAGAGTGCCACAATAATTGAGATAAATATGAACAATTAATGTCAAATCAAATTATCAGTGACTCCTAATTTGGGATTTACTGATTAATTTATTCATATTGGTAGTTGGTAGCTAAATTCCATCCTTAGTCCTGAGCCAGATACCATCATGACAATTATACAAAATAACCCTGAAGAAAAATAATGAGTATTGTTTGTATAAGCTTTAAATCTCCTCCTGTAATGTGCTTTCGGGATCTTTAACATTTAACAATTCCTGTCTCAACAATTTAACTGTTTCCTTTTAGCTACTGTATAGACTGTGGCTCCAAATGACCCCCAATTAAACAGCAATTTTAAAATTTTTTTTTTTCCTCATTCCTTGGCACTGATGCTGCATTCATGTGATGTTGATATTTGGAAGCTGTTCCCCAAACGTTGTTGTGTTTATGTGTTTTGAGGTCGTAAAGTACGATCATGGACATGGGTTGCATTTTAATGCCACAAGCTTAAACAAGAGGGCTATCGCCGTTTCTAATTTACCCAGGACAACAAAGATCGAAGCACATGGAAAAGGTGAAACAACATTGCATTGCTTGTATCATAGTAAATAAATAAACACATTTCTACTCATGGACAACATTTGACATGAATAATATTTCATAAATTTTGATATTCAATATGCAAATTGATAAAAACCTTTCTTATCATTAACCAAACATTGACCTTGTTTGTGCGCTATGATGTCAAGTCTCCAACTCTCGTTAGAAAATCATCTCAGAGTTGTTTTCTTCACACGTGAGGACATTTAAGTGAATTTTCTCATTGGAAAAGCCATTATTTCGATTTTTCTGACATCAAATTAAATGTCTCATTAGTATTCGTCCGGCGGCACAGTGGTGCAGTGGTTAGTACTGTCGCCTCACAGCAAGAAGGTCCTGGGTTCGATTCTGGGTCAGGGCGTTCATGTGTGGAGTTTGCATGTTCTCTCCGGGGACTCCGGCTTCCTCCCACAGTCCAAAAACATGCAACCTGGGGGTTAGGTTAATTGGTCACTCTAAATTACCCGTAGGTGTGAATGTGAGTGTGGATGGTTGTTTGTGTCTATATGTCAGCCCTGCGATGAACTGGTGACTTGTCCAGGATGACCACCGCCTTCGCCCCAAGATGCTGAGATAGGCTCCAGCCCCCGTGACCCCTAACAAGATAAGCGGGTATAAAATGGATGGATGGATGGATAGTATTTGTCTTTCACGCAAAATTGTATTTGACCTGTGACACCAAGATGGAGAAGAAGGACCAACTCCATGGTGCATGTTAATGAGTGCTCTTCTTGCATGGCGAGCCAGCTCCTTTCCTCTTCATCTCTTTGGCTTTCTTTGGCACGGTGTTTTAGGCATCAGGTAAGAACCACTGTATTGCAACAAATAGTTTTTTGACACAGACCATCTATCTATTGCAGTTTACAAACATCAGTGACTGCAAAAGTTTCAGCTACTGTTTTATGTCTTTTTCATACACTGATGATACTTACTATACTGTAAAATGTTTTCCGACTCCAGACCATTTATACATATGGAAGAAGAGTAAACAGTATGTTTGTTTACAGTCTGTATGCGTGTATGTTTCCTGTCCCATTGTGACATTAACATCAGCTCAGGAACAGCTCTGGTGCCCTTGTTCCTGTGTGAAAGTAGACAGTGTATTTACAATATCATATCACACAGAGCCATCTGGCAAGGACAGTGATGGGGCCATTCAGGAAGTGCACACAGTCAGGAAGACATTCCTGCATCGTAAATGCTCCCATTAATAAGTAAAGAGCACCATATGGAAATGAGAGTTTTGTAATAATTACAACAATTTCTAGTACAAACACTTCAGCAACCTTGATGACATCTTGGCTGCAACATGACAGACCAATGCTTTTGTGGTAAATACTGATACTGTGGTCCAGTTTTTAGGCACCTAAAGACTGTGGGAATGTCTCCCACCTCCAGAACATGTCTGATAGATCATTACCTCACACATATTTGACCTTCACTGTGCAGCATTACATACGTGCAGAGTCTGACACTACCATCTGCTGACTCATGTACTCAGCTTTAAATCTCAGCGGAAGACAGCCTTGCATGAAGGGGACTCAAGGGTCAAGTGGAAAATAGAGGTCTCAAGTGCACATATATTGAGAACAGCTTTCGAATATAACACATCCAGGAGAGTTTTCGATGAGCCTATACATTCAAGCCCAACCCCGACCCAAAAGTAAAAGGTCTAATATTACCAGAAAAGAGTTTACTTTAATGTTTACACCAGGGCCCGACTGATATATTGCTTTGTCCACTATTGTCTTATCAGAGATATATCGTTATCAGCTTATATGTTAGCAATATCAGCCACCGTGGTTACAAATATTTGATAGCCTCATCATAGGGATCATTGTGAAAATTTTTTGTATATCAGTTATCCGAACTTTTTACTCCCACATATCTGTATCGGCTCCAGAAAATTTTGGTCAGTCTCTAGTTAATACACAAAACAAACAATACAATCTTCAACTTGAGCACTTTACTTAAATCAGTAATTATCCATCATAACCCTCTAACATGAACTATTAGATGTTAGATAAATGAATACATTTTAAAAGTAAAATAATCTCATTCAATTTTTTAATGAACGTTGCCAGCTTTATATTGACTTTCTCAATACTCAACATTCACTCTCAGTTATTATTTAAATAATAAATTAATAATTTACTTACATGAAACACAATTATGTCTTAATTCACAACACACATCACAGACCTCAGCTTTTTAAAGGCTTACAATATTGGGTTTGAGGTGTGTTCTCATTTCTTTGATTGATATGGCCCGCCACACCAAACACCCTCTTGATAAAAGTTGTGGAAAATGAATTTAATTCCAAAATCAGCCTTTTTTTTCCTCTTCCATAGTTATGATCATTGAATATTTTTATGAGAAACAACCCACGCATTATGCAAATGTTTATTCCATGTAGGTGTCTTTATGTTATAAAACATGCAAGGAATGTTTAAAAATCCAATGTTTTCTCAACTTTTCTTGTTGGTATATTCAGAATTTCAAGATGACTGCTCTAAAGCTGTACCATTCTACATACAAAGTTGAGCTAAGGCTGATGGAGACATCATTAGTCTTTCCGGTACTCAAGAATGAAACATTAGGCAAATGAACAAAAATTGGGACGATGGTTGTGCTAGGCGAAAAGATTGATAAACCCATTCTGATGAGCCTCTTGTGCTTTCTGCAGACATTAAAGGTACTCTTCAGCATAGCCGCCTAATGAGCTAAGCCTTCCCTGATGAGTCGTTTTGTATGGAAGGCCAAATGAGCTTTTTCTTTACTGTCTTGAAGTGACGTGCAAAAGCTTACGCCCCATATGTCTTCTCCTGCCACAAGAGATCGATGTTACTAAAGTTCAGGCAAATGACTGAGCTGGGAATTAGACTGGGCTAGATTGATAGATATCAACTCTGCTGGGAGATTGTCTCTTGTTTTACAGGACGAGCGACAACCCTGACAAAAACACCACTATTGTCACAAAACATTCCAATTCATCCTGAGGATACGAATGTCTGCACAAAATTTCATGGTAATCCATCCATTGATTGTATTGATATTTCTGTCAGGACTAAAGTGGGGACTGTCTGACCATCTGAGAGAATAGCATTACTATTGATACACTGCTCTGGACAAGCACAACAAATGTCATTGAAAATAATAATAAAGATTTTATTTATCTATTCATTTATTTCTTCTTCAGTAAGTGTTTTGTTTTCTATTTCAACAACTGAACTGGCGTCAGAGTTGCATAAAGCTATTCAAGGGCGGAATTGTCCTTTAAATGAAACCTGATGACACTGTCGTTCTCCTATAACACTTTAAATGGCCAAGAAATAACCTCCTGTGTAGCATCAATAAAACTTCATGGATGTGTTTTTATTGAACTTATTATTCCCAGCAGGCAGTTACAAATGAGACACACAGTAATGAAATCAAATCTCAATTTTCACTGCATGAGAAGCAACACAACAAGCTTGCCCTCATTGTCTTGGCCTTGTCGCAAGCAGTTAAGAGTAAATCCATGCCACATGGGAGGAGCACTGAAAGGCTCCTGTCCCCTCCCTGACAGACCGTACACAGCCCTGTGCATTGTGGTTGTCGTGGTACTGAAGTGTGGGGAACGTTTGGCAGTTGTTGGAGGGAGAAAATGCTCGGCTCACAACTGAGAGTGGTGCGTGATGCTCGGTCCCATGGGCGCTGCAGCACTGTTGCTGTCCAACCCAGTGGCCCTCGCTTCTCTCCCCTGGAGCCTACGGATCAAAAGCTCAGCACAGGATTGTCAAACGCCATCTCATCATGAAGAGATGGGATCGCACAGAGCAGCTGTGATCCAGTTTGGGACGAAAAAGGCACTTTGCCTTGACTTTTAGGTCCTATGTGTTCCCTCAGCACTTCATTGTGTCTCAGTTTGCATCTCACCATGTTTATGAACGTGTCCTCTTTACTTTCTGTACATAACCAGCGCTGAGCTTTCCAGGAGGCTTGTTACAGAACAACACAGTTCATGTCCCCCACATGCTCACAATTCAGATTGTGCATTCTCTCTATGTTTTATTAAAATCAAAGAGCAAAAACACAAAAACTGTGGAGACAAAGTCTGAAAACACCGTATACCGAACTAATGAAAAGAAAACAACATGGCCTCAGGCACTGAGCAGCATCTTGGAAAGATTAATGAGTGTTCCCAAGGACCCCAAATTAAAATAGCATCACTTCACATATCATCATGACAGGGGATAATTAATTACCAGTCCGCATACAATTGTTTTCACATTTGATGAATTTACATGCACAAAATGCCATAGCTTCCTTGAATGAAGCGTCACCACTCGAGTAATAGATGTCCTCATTGGTAGCTTGCCAGCAGATTGAGTATAACTTGGCAACGAACTGCTGGCTCAGTTACTCACTCTTCAAACTAGACCATAGATGTGTGATCCTGGTTTCAAATGGCAGAGCAGAACCTAGGGGAAAAAAATGGGTTCAAAAATGAACCAAAGACAGCACGGCAGCTACTTGAGTCATGGCAACTTATCTTAGAGCAACTCTGAATAAATTACAGAGTTTCTCACACTTAAGGGGTCGCGCTCGCTAACGGAGTGGATACAGTGCACTCACTTTATCTCTTCATCAATCAAGCAAGGAAAGCAATCTAACGGTTGTCAATACAGGAAGGGGAACAGCACTGAGAGGTCTTTGTCGAATGGCACGGTGAGGCCTATGTAAGCACGTAGCCAAAGCAGAGCCACGGTAATATTTCAGCCCCTTCGTCATCCTAAATCTCACCCTGCTGCTTTGTAGGATTGTTTTGTAAAGATAGAGTCGTGTAAGAAATTGTAAAAAGAACGCACTGCTGGAAGGCTTGGATTCGCCCTATTTGCCAAAATTGAAAACATTGGAAACTTTAGCTGATGAAAATTAATGGCTCACCAAAGGTTGTGCCATTAACCCTAGGTTAATTTGTCAATTCAATGGCAATGCTAAAGTGGGCTGGGTTTTTAAAGATTTGGGAGTGGCTGACTGTCATGATTTGCCAGGAAACACTGGGAGCAGGGTTTTGGGCCAAAATGCAGATCACACAGGAGACGATTCAATCACAAGGCAAAAAGGCAAGTCGGCGGTCCTATCAAGAGTCGGTCCAAAAGGCAAACTGCAGCACAGGCAGAAATCCAAAACTACAGTACAAAGTTCCGAGACCAGATATCAAACTAAAATGAACAACAGTGGGAAGACACAAGGAGCAACAAGGAAGGGACAGAAATGTAGGCACTAAGAAAATGCAACGAACTAATAGAACAAGAAGAGCACATGGACTTAATTGCACCAGGATTGTGGAGATGTGCTAACCAGCTGGTACGCATCTTCACCCGGACCTTTAACCGAGCTCAGGAGCTGTGTGAAGTGCCATCCTGTTTCAAGCGCTCCACCATCATCCCAGTCACCAAGAGGCCCTCCATCACAGGATTAAATGATTACAGACCTACAGGTCTGTGGCCATGAAATCCTTTGAGAGACTGGTGTTGAGCCACCTGAAGGAAATCACAGACCTCCTACTGGACCCCCTGCAGTTTGTTTATCAGGCAAACAGGTCGTAAACGTCGTACTGCACTAGGTCCTGCATCACCTCGACTCCCCAAGGACGTACGCGAGGATCTTGTTTGTGGACTTCAGCTTGGCATTCACATCCATTAAATCCTCCACCGGATGCTCACCCAGCTCACATTGCCCGCATCCACCTGTCTGTGGATTACCAGGTTCCTGACTGACAGGAGGCAGCAAGTAAGGCTGGGAGGCATCACGTCAAGCAGTATGCAGACGACACCACAGTCATTGGTCTGATCCAGGACAGTGACGAGTCTGCATACAAAAGGGAGTTAGGTCGTAGGTAGGTTTGTGCACAGTCACGAGCTTCACAAAATAACCAGCAACAGACAATCAGTTTGATTAGTCTGATTTACTGCTCTGCTGTCCTTAAGACAGTTTCCCATTTATTTCATTCACATCAGGTTCGACCACCACTGTCATCTTCAGTCAAGGAAGAATCGCCAACACACAACTAAACTTTAAGACTCATTCTGCGAATGTGAGGGATAATTAATATATTGTCTCGGGGATTTTGATCTACCTGAGTTAAGTCCTGCTCTGCTGACAAACAAAACCAACAAACTGGACCACTGAAAATGATGACCTCCTTTGGGGCAAGATATAACGATTAAAGGACTGGAATCACCAGTATGAATATACTTGGGTGACAGTCAGTGCTGAAACTGTTCCAATTTTGAGAGTGTCTTGAATGGGTTTATTTTGAAAATCTAAATATTATTTCTTTTCATTTTCCTCTCTGGGGATATGCAGTCAAATTGGTTTTATTACACACTTCTCACACAAATCAGGCAAATGAGAAACACCCACATCCTCCTTTTTTTGTGTTTGTTTTAAATCCCCAAAACATTTTCAAAACGCCTAGATTAGCATTTTAGTAAATCTTCTTTAAAAAAAAACAACATTTGTTCGTGTTCTCAATCATTTTACTTGCTAATATACTTTAATGTACTGCCAAGTATGACAATATACTGTCATCAGTGACAAGTGGGTGGAGTTTTTTCCAGCGATTTTGTGCAACTGTGTAATTGTCTTTCTGCCTGCTGGTCAGAAATTAATCCAAAAAGACATTTCAAATGTCCTTTTGACTTCAACTCTGGTTAAGTAAATGTTTTGAAAATTATTATTATTTTTTTAATGTAATGACTTTGTGCTTTCACCCTTGACAAAAGCCATTTCTAAATGTCAGAGCTGCCACATTTCCCAGTGTCCGTTGTAGATGGTTTCACTGAAAGACTCAATCTGTGGTACCCTTTTAAATCAGCAAGAATCGCTATTCTTTGCGCACCTCAGCCCTACCAGTGATCCTTAACGTATTCACAGATAAACAATTGACTAATACACAGAAAAAATAATTAGTTCTTTTCTTTTCTTTTATGATTGAAGACCATAAAGGCCAAAAAGCAATTGATCTAGAAGGATGAGCAGTTGCATTTTCCAAAGGAGATACAGAAGAGAATCAATTTGAAGCAAGAGCATCCGGCGCCAAGATTGTGTGTTGGTATCAGAGGTTACCCTTTCCTGTCTCATGAAACAAACAAACCATAAATCACCACTGATTGGACAGCGCGGACTAGACTGGCTTAAGGACATTTAGTACAAGACAACCAGGTCAGCCATTAGTCATGAAAATAAAGCTTTAGAATGCCAGGAGTGGAGCTGTTTTAATAATCAGCTAGTGATAATGATTTAAAGAATAAGCAGAGTACGAATGACATTTAATGCGGGGAGCCACTTTTTTTTTAAATAAATGTTTTTCAAAATAAGGAGAATTCGACTGTTATTGATCATTTAAACACTTCACTGAACAACATTTGTCCAACTGGAAAATAGCTCCAATCCAATGCTTTTCCAAAATTGGATTAAATTAGATTAGATTAGGGCGAAATATTTTGAACACTGTTTGTCTGCACAAACGTAACATTACTGCCAAGATGAAGGAGCACATTAACTAACTGCATTAGTGGATGGATTTGCAGGTTATGTCAAAAACAAAACAAAAAAAACTCATTTATGACGTGGGCTCATTCACTAAGAGGTATTTTCCCACCATAGCTGAAGCTGAATTCATGTCAGAGTTTAGAGTAATCTCATGACTTGGCTCTCCACCCAACTGTACTTCATGTTCTTCCATGCAATAAAAGTAAAAGAAATTATAACAGGTTTTGGTAAAATAAAAAATAAAAAATGTTTGTAAGATTGGACCCTAAAACAAAATATTTTTGAATTATTTTCTTACACGTTTTCTGGTCTTACCCTATCCAATCATAAAACCCTCTCAGCGTTTTTAAGAGTGAAAATGGAGATTATGTCATGATTCATTTCACATTATATTGTGAAATGATTTTCGTTTTTAAGCACAAACAAGAACAGACATTTCATAATTTAGAATTATTATATTAGTCTTTTTCTTTATTTTAATCATAGAACCGGCAAATGAATGACTGATAACACAGATTAATAAAGCTGCAAATCCTAATTAAAAATACATGATTTTGAACATGAGATTTTCCTTAAAGTGTTCTGTTCTAACAATGTGTTAACTGTTTAAACACATGAAGAGATGTTAAAACTTACTCAGTAGTATCTTGTTGGCACTGAGAGATTTGGTATTTCGAATATATTCACACTGTTCATTTATTGTAAAGCCTTTAAAACATAAAACGTATTGCTCACAAATTGAAAATCACAAATGACTGGCAGTCCTTCACTTTTAATAATCCAGCTAACTTCCCAATGGGCAACAGCTTGTTTTTTTTTTCTCTTCACTATTATTTGTCCTTTTTCATTCTGTAAAGCAGCACAGGTAATAATTATCTATGTTTCAGTCATTGGCTTTATTTAGATGACAATAGATTTTCTATAAGAGCAGCAACGCTGATTAATTCGTAATTATCAATCCCATTAGTAACAAGTGACGTATTTTACCCCACTGCTCCTGATTACAATGATCCACAGACTGATTGCAGAGGTTATCTAGGAGGAATGTGAGAGCTGTCCTTTCCTCTGAGAACAACCTTGGAGAGATTTTCCCTTTAATTTCCTAGATTAGTCTCCAAAGTCTGAAAGTTCATTTTCATTCTCATGGACTGTCGACCGATGGTCCGTCTGTCACGTATGTTTGTTTTGCAAATATCTCCTTTAAGAGCCACACCAAGGACATCGGCAGCTGCCTGCATTTAAAGAGGTGGGGGACGATTATTTAGAAAGATAAAAGGAGGTTCGTTTGTATTCAGAGTTGGGCGAAGAGGGAGACGTGAATACATGAAGCGAGGGCAGGATCAGAACTTGCAAATGAGTGCAACCCACAGGTCAAATCAATTCTGGTTGTATTATTACACTATAAAGTGGCCTACCAAGGCCATTTCTGTCCTTAATAAAACTTAGCACTATGCAATGGATGACTATAGCATCTGTGTGTCGTATGCATGAACACCATTCGGCCATGACAAACAACGGCAGAGCATGTACTGGAAGCGTGAGTATTTGAACGAATATTCTGCAATGAGTCATATCTGTTGAGAGTTGTCCTCTAAGCTTTCATTTCCATTTCTTCCTCAGCCAATCTCTGATTGGCATTTAAACAAAGCTGAGAGTATTCTCGAGAGGACTGGCATTTGCATTGCTATTTTTTCTTTTCCTTTGGCGCTCCTCTGAAATTTGGACCAATAAACCTTCATGAATGAACTTGACGCTTCGACCCCTTGCCTCATAATGGAAAACAGAGCTTTACTAAAAAAGTATTTCATGTAAAGTCTTTAGAACCTGCTCCTCCAAGCTGGAGTCTCTATATTTATAATATTCTTTCTTATTTCTAATTGCCCACATTTACGTGACTTACACATTTCCTTCTTGCATCTGCTGAAAAATGCAGAAAAATGCCAGCAAGGACTGTGGCTATAATGTACATTTAATCTACTACAAAAACAGAAGTGTAAAGTATTGTGTATAACTGCGTTGTTGTTTCTTACAGGGGAGGAGGTTTGTTGTTCAGGTCTGTATGTTTGTCAGATAGCAAGATTAGGTAAATAATTACTCAATGGATTTCAATAAAACTTGGTGGAAAAATGTGGAATGGTCCAAGAAACACCCCATTAAATAAAGGGCCTAATGCTCGAATTGGATTAGTTTTTATATTGTGATGAATGGGACGAAAATGTGGAACACAAGTTTTTTTCTTATTTACTTATTCACATGTAGATACGGGACGGTTTCCCCCTATAATTGTAATTTACTGCTTTACTTCTGCAAGAGTTGTGTTTTAACCAAAGCAGTCTAGCATCTATGATTTTACATCATTCTCAGTTTTTTTGTTCTGCATCAGTTCCTGATGGCAGTGATTATAGATTAAAACCTCTGCCCCTGTTTTCGGGTCTGTGTGGTTGTTTGTCAGTTTATCAGTCAGTAGGACTACACAAAGCCACTAGAAGAATTTTATTGACACATGGTGGGAGGATGGGGACTGAAAGGCAAAACAAACAACTATTGTGTGTGGATCCAGACAAAGGATATTTTTTGTTCCATTATTATAATAAAATATTGATGAATGGAGCTTTGAGCTCAAAAGATGCTGCAGAATTATGTAGGAGGTTAGATTATGCAGATATATTTATATGAGTAATTTGCAAAATGTTAGAATTCAATGTTAAAACTACTATAGTCCCTACAGATTTATATTCATTTTTTATATTTGTATTATTTCATTATTTTTTTCACTTTTTAATTGTTCGTTGTTGTTTTGAGTAGCGGGGTGTAGTTGAGATTGAACAGCTGATATCCTGGGGGAAATATTAATACCTAAATATGTAATGTGACCTGTGCATAAAGGAAGAGGTTGAGTGGGAGTTGCCACATCCCACCTATTTCTGTGCAGTGAGAGGATAGAAGATTTATGCCAGTTTATGGAGTAGTTGGACATACTGGAGAATGTTCGCATGAGTTTAATTATTTCTGGTACAGATGAACAGGGTTTTTGTAAAAGAAAAGAGCAAAATGTCATTGGCATAAAGACCAATTTTGTGGTGCGTATTTGGTGACTGTGTTGTTTTGATGTTATTGCTCTGGTGAATGGCTCCAGCTTGAGGTTTGGTTAGAAAAAAAATAGGAAGAAAGGGAAAAAGAAAAAAAAAAAAAGCAACACACACAAAAAAACAGGGTAAGTGGAATGTGCGCACGGCGGCCTGGGGTGTCCTGGGGGAGGAGGTTGGCTGGGGGGCATCCCTCCCCGACATCTCATCGCGTCCACGTGGGCAGGGGCCTTAGACAGCAATTCTCATTAATATAACATTATTATTATGATATATATGTGTATATTTTTTGTCCTCCTCTCCTCCCTCCAAATCCTGTTACTATTATTAATATCGTTGTTATTGTTATTGCCATTATTACTATTTATGCATGATGAATGTCATTATTGTTCTCATGTACACAATACAAACAAAAAACGATAGTGCTTTTTTTACACATCACTGCACAATGTATTTATTTTAATCATCCTTACCATCTAAAACTATTTTTTGTTCCTTATATGTTAGATAACCATCATTTATAGATGGTCTGACTCTCTTTATAGTTCCCTATGTTTCCAAGGAAGTTGGTAAAAAGGTTTATGCCATGTAATTACATGTAATTGGAATAAGAAACCTTTAAAAGTAGGTTCTTTGTCATCATTTCACTTATCTAGAAACATCTTGTTCTCTCGTCTTTAAACAGATTGCTTGTTACCAGTAATTCCAGCACTGTTTATTTCCTCTATCTATCAATTGATTTTTTTTGTTATTATGTTCTTTTGTATTGTGTCTCATTTATTTTTTGTTGTTCTTTTGATATTGATATATCTTGTTGTTTAGGTTGTTGTCTGTTTGTTTTTTTGTCTTGACATTGGTGTGTTTTGTATCATGTCTTGTGTTTGTGAATGTATGTTTGGGACTTGCTAAAGGACTTGCTAGAGGGACTGTATATCTCTGTATACCTCATCTGGCCTGGAAGCGCTCATGGTCCCCCAGGAGCAGCTTGAAAGCGTTGGGACAAGGATGTCTGGAATACCATACTGCCTCCACGACCCAACTTCAGATAAGTGGAACAACTTGGGTGGATGGAACTTGGTGATCATGATTTAAATACACATTATTTTATGAGCAGCCAGCAGTAAGAGCAAATAAAGCTTTCAGCTGAAGCATTTTAAGTAAACTTGGGATGTCTGATAGTAAATATAATGATAATGAATATCTACTCAAAGTATTGGTTACAAATTAAAAGATCAGCTTCCAACAGTATTTTTTCACTATTGCCATAAGATAGTGATGAATGATTGATACATTTTGGCTCAAAAAATGGTGTAGGATGTTAGATTATGCAGTTATATTTGTCCAGCTTAATTAGCAAAAATTGTAGGTCGTGTGAGTTAGAAGCGATGAACTATCATTATTCAGCAAGAGATACAAAGAGCAACAACTGACCAGGGTCAATAAATCTACATTTGTATTACACATGAAGAAGTCCAAGCTTTGCAAAATCTCTCACAGTTCACACACATGCGGTACTTCCAAGCTCTACATCAAACTCCTTCACTCCTCTTTGTACATACAGACACATCCCACAATAGGAGAGTCATCGAGAGGTGGTATGACCCTGAGTTAAATCAGGTAGAGAGCACTGCTTTAGACCTTTGTTGCTTTATTTTGCTCGAACGGTACAGGAGAAAGTTGATTTTCACAATGTTTTCACGCCTCTGTGCGAAGGAACAGTGGCATCATCTGCCTGCGTGAGACGATTTTCTGATTTGAAGGGGCTCAGGGAATTCTTCAACACCAATGTACTAAACAAGATAAGAGTGAGTTTATTCATCCGCAGAATAACACATGATTGCACAGATCACCTGGTCAGTTGCATCCACTTCATTGGCCGCATTTGAACTCAGCTCTGCAAACCCAGGTGCGAGAATGCCCAATTGATCCCATTGCCACTTCACTGTACAGTGAGATTAATTTCGTTCATCCGTGTTATTGGAGGCCTGGAGGGCAGCCAATGAAGAGAGAGAATACAGTATGGCAGAGCAGAGCTACCCTGACAATTCAATTAGCCGCCTCCGTCTTTGCGCCACCTCCACATGACCTGCATCGGTAGTTTTCGCTGACTCTCAACCAAAGTGAAGTGATGGCATCTTTGGGTTGTGCTGCGATTGCAACCAACATACTGATTGGCTGAAAGGTCTCCGGGTTAATGGGATGGGTGGAGGGGGGCTACTTTTTCTATTTCCAGCCGACAGATTGGTCTCAACATAATAGCTGCAGATAGGCAGCTCGATTTCAGAATGCACAAAAGCACAATCAAATTACATCTTCCCCTATTCTCTCAGTGTCAACTGTGTGCCATCGAAGAATATAACCACTTATGGTGTACTACTTCACTTATAACCTGTAGTTTTATTTCTGGATTTGCCCATAAGATAATAGCTCCTCTATGCTGAATACTGCACAGCAGCTCATGGGGGGACTCCTGTCAGGTTGACTGGCTGTCCTTGGCCACTTTGTTCATTCGCTTTTCTAATATTTATGAGATCGTTTTATGCTGAAATGCTCAAATGTTTTTAGTCTCTGTGACTGCTGTGCATCTAATGGTCAGTATTTGACACTTGCTGCCATTTTTTTTTTTTTCGAATAAAGCATTTTTCCATTATTAAGTCCATGTTGATTATGTCAGATATTCCCATCCAAATTCAAGTCCACTAATCTGTTAAAATCTGTTAAAAACAGTGTGAATTTCTTTTTTTATTGTTGTAGTTGATCTGTTTCAGGAGACATATTTCAGTTGTAGTTCATTCACATCAGTAATTATTGGAGTTCATGTTGTACTATACGGAACCCTAAAATGAAAGTTGAGGCATTCCGTCTATCTTTAAGCAGTGTAAAAACACAGCTTCAGATCACAGGGGGGGATTGTAAGTAAAAGTGACTTTATAAACATGAACTAACAGCACCGAATGTAAAAATGTCACTTGTCCGAAGTCATTTATGACTTCATGCTGGATTTAAAAGTCTCCACAAAGTCTTATCCTTATTACTAGACTGAGGAAAATGATGGCTGGTAGCTGTAGTAATGAGGCTGAATGGTCAATCAGAGGGTGTACTAACAGCACACTCTTTTTAAAGTCAGCGATCTACAGCTGCAGTTTGGTTATGGTTTAGACATAAAGATGACTTTGTCTTTTCTAGGAAAACGAAATATAATGTGGGAAGTATTTATGTGGAGTTTACAGCAATCGATATCAACTTCCAGTTTCCCAAGGACACAAACTCTGGTGTCCTGGGTCAAGTTTCACAAACTGTTTGACCCATGCACCTCCTCAACCTTCTGCAAGTATAGCATAGTTTTCCCTGATGCAATTGTTCCTAAAAATTTATGAGAAAATTGTAATGGTGA
Source organism: Mola mola (assembly GCA_001698575.1). Classification (NCBI taxonomy): domain Eukaryota; kingdom Metazoa; phylum Chordata; class Actinopteri; order Tetraodontiformes; family Molidae; genus Mola; species Mola mola. The sequence continues at coordinate 6,072,408 of KV751322.1, read as the reverse complement.
TATGGCTGCATGACACGCAAAAGCCTGTTATTTTAAACATTTTAAGTTATTCAAATAAGGAATCATTTGACAGAACTTGTAAATAAATGAAACTGGCTTTCTGCAAAGTCTTCTGAGTAGGTGCAACTACAAGCTTGCTTTAAAGCTTGAAAATGACTTGACAGCCTTTGAGCTCTCTGAGCATGTCCATTATCTCCGTGTGCAAATACACATGAAATTCTGACTGATTTCTTTTTCATTTTTTGTAAACATTTGGGACTGTGAGCAATACATTTGGACCAAATAAATCAAATCTTTCCACCCAAAGAGAAAGTCAGAGAGAAAGCCAATTTAAAACTATCGGGAATGTCCTTGAGGTGTAAAAATAACTTCAATTAATATGTCGGCCTATAATTAATTTGGGAGGAGCCACATCAGAGATGTTAGGCAGAGAGCCAACAAGTCAACAGTGAGGAGCAGGGAGAGTTTGGCTGAAGAGGGAGGGGGAACTGTACAACCAGCAGGGCTTTGACATCCACAGAGGACACGGCTTCCTGCACAATTCTATCTTTAGGTGACAAACATATAGTCACACATACTGTGCGGCATGGCTCCCCCTCTTTCTGCATGAGGGAATTATATCAAAGTCAATTTGTCAACATCCACTAAGCCTTTGAACAGGATCCATTCATGTGAGCCTTACTTGAAAAAAACCCCCAAACAACTAGCACAGAAAACCACTCTTTCATATCATGTGACTGTGACACAGTTTGAGACTAGTGACGCGAAAACCACTCGAACTGGACTGCGCTTCTTGTTCAGCACTGTCTGCTGCTGCACCTCTCCTCCCGCATCCTTGTGCAGTTCACAGCAAAATTCCTGCCATGGAGTATGTATCACACGGAACGCCGTCTCAAAAACTGACACTATTTTTAATTTTCACCACTTTGCACACGCATGAGCGTCTTCTTTCGGAGGCTAACAGATGTTTACTGACTGATCTGAACGCGCCGATCCATTTTTGCAACGGCATTGTAATCATATGTGGAGCACGTGTTGTGAGAAACCAGAGCAGGAAGCACACCGAGAGATATCTCTGCAGGAGAGTTCAGGGACTGAGGGAACCTTTCTGCGGCAAATAACCTCAAATGTTGGTACGGGTAATGCATTCCCCCTTAAGTCATTGTGCTGTTTTGGGAAATAGCTCCATTAAAGTCATCAGTGTCTACGATGTGGAAAGAACAGAGGCATGTGGGAGCAGCGAAAGCCTGGCTGACCTTGATGGAGCTTATTAGCATAAAGCAGCCCTTTGGGCCCCATACTGGGTGGTGCCATGTGCGTTTGTGTGTGCAAAAAAGTAGTCAGCACTGTAAGCTGCTTCTCATAACCTTGTACTATACATAGCTTTAGACAGGGAATTCTATCTGTTCACTGCTCACCGGATCTGCAGTCCTGAAATGGAGAACAAAAGATGATTGACAGTAACATAATTACTTTGGTTTAATGAGAAACCAACAGTAAAAACCAATGAGTTCAGCACACACCAAGATGAATAAATACAGAATTTCACCTAAAATTGTACATATACTGTATATTACAACTAATACGTACTTTTTTGACACCCATTAACAAATAAAGATTTATTTTTATCCAAATAAACACCCAATGATACAAAATAAATAGGTACATCCCTATCAAAACCATGCCTTGTTCAAGTAAATGGCAAAATACATTTTTGTACATGGTTTTTTTTATTCTTTTGTATTTGTGCTTTATTTTAAGTCATCACCCAATCCATTCCACAATCGCATCCCATTCATATGTTTGTTTAGAGGTACTGACAAGAAAGTACATTTTCGAATGGCACGTTGTCTGTACACCAATAGAGCTCAGCTGGAACAAAAAAGCATCCGTAGCATTTTAGGTCCAATACTCTACTTCTCTTCCTTAGTGTCTAAATATAAATGACGAAGAGAGCATATCAGAAATTAGATGAGTTTTTGAAAGTCAAAATGCAGTTCATTTATATATCTATTTTGCATTCTTTTGCATTCATTCAATTCTAATTTTTTGGTTGATATTTGTAATAATCAGATCGCAGAGTTCAGTGGCATTTCCAGATGCATCTATTATTTTCTAGTCAATTAAAAAACTGCAAAAGTATCTGAAAACTCAATATTGATGTAATGTCATTTACACATGTTGCAGAAAGGAAGCAATATTAGCATTCATTTAGAGTGTGTTTGTGTCCGCCAAATGCATCTGAATCCTTTATTAATTTTCTGTTTGTCTCTTTCACTTCTTAGGAAATATGATTCGGCTCGTTAGCATCTAAATACTGTGCTGTGTGTACTAGCATCTTACTACTTTTGCTCCGGAGCAGCGACTAATGAAAGTGAGGCTAGAAATAGAAATTATGTTTTTTATTTATTTGGCCAGATGCTTTCTGAGGTTCCTAATTTTCCTAACATTGCAACTTCATAACACGACAAAAGTTTATATTGATCCCCTTTACATGTCTTTATCTCTATTTTATGTGCTTTTTTTTGAAAAACTTTGTGCTCTCATTGTAAAGCACTGAGAGCTGCATTTTTTTATATACAAAGGTGCAACAAATAAAGATTAATATTATTTTTAGCATTAATATTATTTTTAACTGTAACAACAGTCTTTCTTCTAGCTACTGATTTCTCCTCCTTGCAAAACATCCAAACATCCCTGGAGACACTAAAGTCCACTAAACAGATCAAACCTGCCTCTCTATTCATTTGCCAAGTCAAGGCCTGAAGGAATCTTTGTACTTTATTGGTTTACACAGTTATTTTCAACCCTCGAGCAATGTCTTCCGTGGTTATTCCAATGTTCGGTACCACTGCTGCCCGGCTAGCGGTTCCTTTGTAGGATTCATAAGCAGCCTGGAGATGAATGTGGTCTGACTTGGCACCATAAGTGCAAAAAGCCTCATGTAAAACATTGTGTATCGTAACAAAACAATGCTGCAGAACACTAAAGCAATTTCAAATGGAACAGTGAATGTTGTCATTATGTTTCAGTTACTTCCCCAAAGTGGGCTCTCATTTACTGCATTGCTTGAATTTCAAACATGCAACTACGCACACACATACACACACATAACCTCCACATGTGTGCATACCACCTCTGCGCTGCCTATACAGCTCTTTCCTTGAGGCAAAGCAACACTGGGCCTAATTGTGTCCTGGAGCTACTGTGCTGCTCATCTCTGGAGATCTCATTATAAGATCCACAAGCTGTTCAGGCACATACCCGTTCTCTGCGCTCTCTCATCCCATCAGCTTGTACACCATACATGTCTGACATCTCCTTTGCCCCTTTGCCGTATTGGCAGAATAGAAGAGTTATTGTTGATTACGAAATTGCACCGTGCACCTTAAGGAAGAGAGCCACAAAGACAAACAGTTAAACTGCTCTGAAGGGCCATTTGACCGGGCTTTTAGCTCTCAATAATGAGTGTCTTGTTAGTATGTCCGATCCAAGCCATGAGAGCAGTGTTGGTTTCAAAGACCTCATAAAGTTTTGTCCATTTGACAGCAGATATACTGTGGTTTTCAGACTCTTTCGACTCGAAGTGACTTCGTCACTTACTCTTTTCATTTCCACAGGTACCTCTGCCTCGTCTCTCCCATAAGCCTCTTCTTGTATCTGAGCTTATAATAACCCTAACATAGTACTGTCGCAGGTTAAAAACAACCAGGTCATAATGTAACATATGCCTGGGCCCCAAATGGTTATTGCCCAAATATACAGCATGTCCATATTGTTACTGGGGATAGTGTCTATAATTTGAATTTTTTAATATCAAATACTCACGTTTAGTCATTTTCTGCAATGTTCATCTTCAATTCTTGCAAAATACGTATTCAATTAAAAGTCTATGAAATACTTTAAGGATGCTTGAATCAAGTATTGGTGGTTGTACGATTTCCAAAACTTTGTAGCTCGTGAATTGTGCCAAAACAGCGCTGTCATAGCTGCGTCATGTCACATCACGGTGGAAACTTATGAAGAACTAGAAAGCCAAGCTACTGTACTTTGCATTTTCTGTTGCAAAAAACAGCACACAGAAAATGTAGCCTGGTGAATTGCTTTTAACCCGTACATACACAGTGACTACTGCAAGATGCACTCTGTGTGACAACAAAATGCCACGCAGCAGCAACAGCAGTACTTAAAAGCAACCCTCTGAAAGCTGAACTGAACGAATGACACGTTGGTGCTAATTGTGTCTGTAAAATAACCGTAACTTTTTGATGGGGGCAGATGAAGCACCTCACTTACCGTGTACAGGTTGACAGAATGTTAATTTAGAAGATTTCAGTATCCAAGAACAGAAAAATATTCCCAGTGCATGTGCTAAATTTAGAAGGAGCTATGGGAAAAGCAGTATAACGTCTCAAAACACCACCTGATGAACTGACTGTGAATTAAGTGTGAGTGGTCAATTGTCAATAATAAAAATGCTCAACTCAGCCTGCACAATCCTGTAACTCCGTCAATCAGCTCTGCATCTTAAAGCCTGGCCTGCAAAAAAAGCATCACTACAGCTGCTAAAACTATTGCTTTAAACTAGAAGTGCATTAAGTCCTGCACCTCTTAGAAGTATGCATGCAACAGCTGCAGTTCATTAAGCACATTTGATGCAGGCCGAGCTGTTAAAGTTTAAATCGTTTAAGGAAACATGTTTATTTGTTCTGCTGCGGTGATGGGAAATGCCACTTAGTATACGGATTTAGAGCGGAAAAACAATGAGCTTTGCTAAGCTTAGCTTAGCTTGACATGTAAACAGACAGTAAGGGCTTGTTTGAGTATTATAATATTTCAAAGAATGGTTTTAGATCATTTCTTGGCATTTCTTCCACTGTTTGTGTTAATATAAGATACAGTAACTGTGCGTCAGCCCTGACTTAGTTCTGAGTGTTTACAATTAGCGTTGCAATTAAGCAATATTCTTTAGGTTTGGACTTTCAGGGAGAAAACACAACAGTGTGTTTCCCAAAAAGTTACTGATAGCATCATTAACATCTTTTCAGTGTCACAAGGTTCCCTGCCATGTGTACAGGGATTCAGTAAGCATGTTTCTCATGACCGATCCATCTACTTTATATTTCCCCTCCTGTGTCTGCCCCAATGGCACCCGGGAAAAAGTATGACAAAGGGAAATGTTTTTATGCTTAGTCAGCCAAGGATGAGCGTCAGTATTGGCTGTTTTGCATTTTGGGACTATTAAAGAGGTGAAATATTGTACAGAGAAACGATGATTTTACCTTGAGTCCGGCTCATAAAGTATGAGGTTAATCTGTGCAGGAATGATCCAGTCTCCATAAAGTCTGGCTGTTATCCAGACCACAGGAGTTTTATTTTAATCATCCCAGAGAAAATGTAATTTTGATTCTGTTATGTAAAAATAATCTTTTTTTTTTTTCAAGAATTGAAAGAAATTGAGATCTAAATGACCAAAGCTTTATCAGTACCAGCAACGATAACATCTGCACGGCACATATGCGGAAAATTTTCGAATAGATAAGAAGGTAATACGACATTATCTTATCTCATCTACATTTGTACCTGCTGTGTGTATTCCCTTCAAACTTTGCTCATTAAAACTTCTGCACGGTTTTGTTTATTGAGATGGCGAATGTTTCCAGATCTCTGCTTTCTAAACACAGCAGCATTTGCTGTCAGTTCCTTTGCAGATAAATAATACACGGATTACTCTCATATAGTTATGAATATATCTGCAAACATAGCTTATCCAATTCTGGTGATCTGGGGAATGAGCATCGGATTTGCCTTACAATGGAAACACAGCGTTTTGCAACTTCTATCGGATATAATTCCTGTTGGCTGCAGCCCAGGCATAAAAAGAGTATTGTCAACACCACAATGAGAAACAATGAGAGTCCCCTGCTCATGGGACAAATGCAGCATCCTTGACCATCCAACCCCACTGACTCCCAGCTCTGTTTCCTGTCCAAAGCTCCCTGTCATACGCGTGTGTCGCTCACTCACCCTCCCACCCTCTCCCTCTACCATCTCCCTCTACCCTGTAAAGTCTAAAAAAGTCTGAATTTAGGTTTTAGGAATTTTGCACTATCACTACCCTGATTAAAACACTAACAATATTAACAATATACGTTTACAATTTTAACAATAAAAACTAATAATTACATTTAACCTTTGATCCTTACAGACACATGCACACAAACCATGGGATAATGTAAATACAGCTAAGCCATAAAGGGGGGGGATTCAGTTTGTTTGAGGAGCAGGGGTGAATGTAATTAATTGTACAAATTGTACAGGACACTTTGCATGCTTAATCTATTGAAATAGCACCCTCAAGGGCACTTTACCACATTTGTCCAATGGAAAGGCACCCTAAAATACACTACATTAGATTGTGTCCACTGGAAAGGGAGCTTCGAGGCCACCTTAACACATTTTATTTGCTGATAAGGCAACTTTTGAGGCATTTAGTTACCTTTTATCCAGTGAGAGGGCACTCTGAAAGCCACTATATCACATTTTGTCCACTGGAAGGTCACACTAAAGGGTACTTTATAACATTTTGTGCATTGGAAGGGCACCTCATTTTCTATCAACTATGAGGGCATCCAAGAGGGAACTTTCAAATATTAGTGCACGACATTCTATCAGGTGTGGTAATATTATTCTGCAAATGTAATGTCCAGGGAAACCCATACAGCTAGAATAATAATTTCCTAGTTCAGGGTATTTCCTCGGGGGTATTAGACATTGGTTAGACATGCATTAGTGCTATGTTTGGAAACCTTGTCGCAGGCTGGAATAAGATATTACTTTGAGAGTCCTCTTTTAGAGGACACATGGATGATGCATTTCTTATGTGAAATGATTAGGGGCAAAGAAGCATGACATGGTGGCAAGTGCAGGCAATCTCTCAGCGTAAACCAGCTGGAAAGCAAATTAAAATGAGCCTGTGGAACATGCGGGTTGGATAGCATGGCTATCCTCTATAATAAAACTTTTCATTGCATCCTAAAATGTGCAGTATATATGGGTTTGAGGAGAACGGGGATATAGATTGGACACACACAGAGGTCTCTTTTGAATGCAACAAATGTGTTCAGCGCTTTCAGTAGACAGTGCTTATTAGCTAACATCCCGGTGTGTGTGATGTCTGTGTTGAAGAGAGAAGGTGTCAGGCTTTCACATCTTGTTGTCATGCAGATCAGAAAAGAATTATGAGAATTTGTGCCCAGTGGCTACCGTCAGCATACTGGGCTAAGACTGAGGCTAAAGCTGTGAGATAAAGGGTGAGCCAGTATCCTCACCAGCTGATGATCCACGTGGAAGGCACGAAGACACTATCAGTCTTATTGTCCAAAAATAAACGTCTCTAATACTTGTTTACTGCATAGCTTGCCGCTTTTGGGAAATCATTGGGAAATTATTAGATTATCAAATTAGTTGGCCATTAATTTCTTTCTGATGGACTAATCGATTATTCAATGAGTCGCTGCTGTTGTAAATTCTACAGAGTAAATGTGTAAATCATGATCAGGACTTTATAGACCAGACAATCTAATAAAAATAAGTTAATGAATGCTGTTCTCCATACCTGTGGATATAAATATATAATACCTGAAAAAGTTTGACCTGATGGTCACTGTAAAGAGGAGGGACACCAATATAGAATCTAACTCTTCTGGTGAAGTAAGATCATGATTTTGTATGTCAATATAGTAAAATGTTGCATAATTAGAAAAAAAAAATATCTGCGGGCATCTCTTGAACATGTCTTGGTAATTTAGTAAGACGCACATCAAAAGATGCTTTCAAGTCTTTCTCCTGTTGCTAACGTTTTGGCTGGATTTGAGGTACAAGTTAAGAGGTTTCTTTCAGGGTGAAATGATTGAAAAGTGCTCTCTGCAGACCTGATATCCAGTAGGCGGCTTAGAGCAATCACAGCACACAGGGCCAGAAATCTGACGGAGGCTGGAGGAGGTTGCGAGAGCGGCCAAAATAAAAGACAGGCAACTGTTCTGGCGCCGTTATAAACTGGCTTGACAATAGCAAAAAAGAAAGTGTGTAGTTTTTGGGTTTTTTTATGTAATGCGCAACGGAGTACACTCAGGGGGCAAAAGCTGACACAGGAGCCTTTGAATTGACGACAGCAGTGACATAAACTCTCGTGGAGAGAAAGACACAAGAAGCAGCTCATCCCAAAAAAAAAAAGGGTTTTATTATCGTAATTATTATCAGAAGACAGATATCAGTTGTTTCGCTTTTTCT
>KV751322.1:6049932-6060792 GCA_001698575.1 Mola mola | reverse complement strand
ATGAATGTTTTTCAGCCATTTTTTGGAGGTCAAGACAATCAAAAGTTTCTTAATTGGTTCATTAATGGTGCAACACTGTGAAATTCTAAATGGATGCAATGTTTCTTAATGGTGTTGTATTGTAATCTCCTGTACTTTACTCCAAAGAGGTGCTTGGTTTATAGGGGCTGGATGCAGCACAGCCACCCCCCATATGGTCTAGTTTGGGAATATGAATTTGTGCTTTCAATCTCTGCACAAACTTCAAAAGGCGAGGTGGGCGCCTATCTCAGCATCTTCGGACGAAGGCGGGGTACACCCTGGACAAGTCGCCAGTTTATCGCAGGGCTGACATATAGAGACAAACAACCATCCACACTCACATTCACACCTACAGGCAGATTAGAGTAACCAATTAACCTAAACCCCTGTTAACACAGCTAATTCTATCATCCTCTGACTGGAAATCCTAGACATTAATCATGTCACAACCTCATTTTGTAACTTTAGTTGTATGTTTTATTGTTGAGATTCCCCAAAAATTATTCTAATCTGTGATAATCTGCTGTAAAATCATAATTGTATATATTTTGTCTTTTGTAAACATCTGAAAACTGTGAGGTAAAAAAAAGTTAGCAAATGAGCATGAACATTTGTTTCATACTTTATTTTTACTGTTATTGAAGCAAAAAGATAAATATTTCACTGTAGATATCTACTCCATGTCACCAGAAATGTGTAATAACATTTTGAGCGTTGTATGTGTTGGTAAAAGCCAGCGATTCAGATGGACCCACCCTGTTGCAGCTTCACATAGCTTCATCTAACTAATCGAGCCTAGCAACCGAACTCCATACTGGCCTAAATTTAAAAAAAAAAAAAAAAAAATTTTCTTTTGAAACTTTAGACTCTCAATGTTCAGGAAATAGAGCTTATGTTGAAAAACAGCAGAATTCTCCTTTAACAGACTACTTTAGTGTGTATGTGAGTATGCAGATTGCTTTGAAGCTCCTCCACCATCTTTTCACTTCATCAGACAAAGGTGAGGCATTATCCATGGTTTCGATAGCCACTGGGAGAGCTTGCAGAGATGAGATGGTTTATCAGACCTACGATGAAGATTTATCCTGACCAATTATATGTTTTCATAAGTAGAAAGAATAATGGTACATAAAAAAGCAAAATCACAGCGTCCCACAAAATTAAATTCGGCCTGCTCACAGTAATTTCAGTCATCCCTGTAATAAAATGTGAAGACAAAAAAAAAAAAAAAAATCTCCATTTGTTAGTTTTCCCTGCGGAGATTGGGATTAAGAGTTGGTGAAGCTATACGTTACCTGACGTCAACGAGCTCTCACTGCGCTAGACAAGAGGAAGCGGTCTCCTCATAATAACCCTTCACATAACTGATAATAAACATGTCAATCACCAGCAAGACCAACGGTTCGGACAGGTGGGAAATCTCAGGAAGGTGATGTCTGAATAGCATTTGCATGATTTGCCTTACGGGTTTCTCTTTTATCCCACAGCACAAAGAAATAAGCACACAATAACAGGACATGAGGCTCTCACCAACGGTGCCATTTGTCCTGCTATCTATTCAAGTCAATTGTTATGCTGAGCACATGTGTTCTGTTCTCCAGCAGCATCTGCATATTCATATCACTACATGCACTCTTGCATGTTTTCCTTCTGAGCAGCTCAAACCTGGCTGTAAGTGATGCCTTTGTTTAACTGTGCTTTGCATGGAAGCGCAGACATCTGTGCTAATATGTACCTTCTTTGCTAATTTATTCCTATTTGACCACGGCGCTTGTTAAAATAGGTCCTGATTGAATCTATACACAAGCTTATATCCACTTCTGTGGCTCCCAAATGTAGATTTATACTTCAGTCCATTTACAATTTGCTGTCACAACGTCCCTTAGCAGTCGTGTTTTAGCTGTTCACTTAAAAGCTTCAGTGGGAGACGTGTGGGGGGGTCTATAGTTCTGTTGAATGAGGGGCAATCGGGCAGCCATATTTCTCTCTGCGGCACCGTTGCTCCTGCTGCTTCCTAAATAAAATGTGATTTAACATTAATGGCGCTGGAAGAAGAGAGTAATTAAACTGTGTCCTGAGCCGAGTCCTCAAGTGGTAAAATGCTGAACATGTTGATGGGTAAATCAAAGAATGCCTGTTAACGGTCGCCACAAACGTGTCTGGTCTGACCTGGGAGGACATGCCGTGGCAGGGGTAGAGGATGGCTTTGTCGTCGTCCTCGGAGCCCTGGTCCAGACAGTAGCCGCTGGCTTTGCTGTTCCTCACCTGAAAAACAACAGACTCAATGAATGTTAGAATAGACCACTTTCCTATTCGTTCCTCCACTAGCTCTCTGGTGAACATATTTAGATTTGGTTTTGGAAAAACTGGCATGTAGACCGGACAGAGAAATTTAATACACACTCATATATGTCCCGTTGTGTGAAGCGTGATCCTGCCATACATATGGAGTGATAAACTGTATATCACATATTCATATTCAGTCTCTGGATATATGAGGATATAAGTTAAAAACATCTAGGAAATACCCCTTGTATTAGCTGAAAATGTACATATATATATATTCCTAATACCTTTAAGATAAATTTATATATGGGTTTATGCATTGTGTCCGTATATACTAACTATATATGTTTAATTTGTGTATTTTTTAAAACAATATACATACGAAATTATTCAGGTGTATTTTTTTCCTTTTAATTTTAAACATATATGTTTATGCTTTACAATCACATACGTATATAATATTAATATGTGTTGATGGGTTTTCAAATCAACACTAATATAGCTAGAAGTCAAGGCTGTGTGGAGTGTACTGTTAATACCTATATGTGTGAAAATGTATGCACTAGATATACATATTTATATGGGATAAACATAAATATCAATATTTGGAACTGGTCCAGTATTGAATTGGTTTCATATATATTCTATACTTATATGTTTTTACCCCATGTGTACATATATTTCATATATGGGTATTAAATATATGTACATATATTACATTTGCATATAGACCTAAGTAGAGAAGCATTTCACTCAAACCCTAGCAGTGCATATTAACATGGTGTCTGCTTTTTTCTGCTCATGCATACTCACTGCAACGGTAACGTTTGACAGAAATTGAAAACAAACTGAAGACAAATCGATGTGTGCTTGTCACATCGCCTGGTGTCTGCCAGATCCAATGATACTTATTTCATCCTAACGTGACGGCCTGGCCATTATAGTGACATCATCATGCAATGCACGGTCCCAATCCCCTCTCTCCCTCCAGGCCTCCAGGTGTGCACGGAGCCTGAGCCTCGGCTCTGTATGATTTGAATGCGTACGGCTTCATTTCCAGATTGTGACATATCTATCATGGGCTGTTGTCAGTGAAGGTTCCACTCGGCCGGTCTGGTCAGCCCGGCCAAACACAGCGCTGATGGTCGTCGACAGATGAGACTCACTTCTGTTGCAACAGCTGTGTGGCAACACAATTCTTGTCGACAGATCTGAAATAGTGCCACTTAAGTGGCTGCCCGCTCTGAAGAATCCATTAGCTGGAGGCCAGTGTAGAAACAGGCAGTGGGGGACACAATGGGGGTAGTAAATCTGCAATGCTTTGATGAATCTAGAGGTCGATTGTGATTTATTCCAACACTGAATTCGCAGAGCATATTGATTTCCTCCTGTTTTTCAATGTTGAAATTGATATGAAACAAAAGCAATGCATGCGAGCAAAACAGCAAAAAGTGTCTGACTCTTCAACCTGTCATAATCCTGTTTTACTCCATGACTGTGTTGAGCGCTGAGCCAATCCCAAAACAATCAGGTTGGAATGGGAAATTAATAAGTGTTTAATTCAAACTCATTCTGAGGAAATTGCATCTAATCCATAAGAAATCATTCTAATCCTGCGCCATTTCAGTTTAGATGCAGTTAGTTTTCTTTAAAAAGATCCCAGATCTCATGAGTTGTGTTGCAGGAAAGTGTTTATAAAATCTATGCAGTGGAAAAAAAAAATCCCATAATTCACAGTTTAAGAATTAACAATTTCTGTATTTATCGTGTATGAGATCAAATTAGCTCTCTCAGTGCATACATCCTCTTTAAAGTGAGTTGCTGTGCATTTCACTAATCTTTTTAGCAAGTATATTTCTCACCTCGCCGTATGTGATAGTGTTGTTGTAGATCCGCATCTCAGGGTAGACGTGCTCAAGGTACCAGCGAAAACTCCGACACTGCAGCCTCTTCCTCAATGCCAAGCGCTCCGAGACATCTCCAAAATCTACCCCTGGGTTCTGTCAACAAATGGTGCAAAACAAAGACAAAGGGAAAAAAACAAAACAGTAAAAAACAAACTCTTAGCCAAGGGGAAATTTACTTTAACAACCATAAGAGCTGCTGAGAGGACGTACACTATCAAGCATTTAGCGTAGAGATGGGGCGAATAGATGCACCTGTCATATGGGACCCTCATTGTTTTTGCATTAGGCGTGATCTGTGCTGAGCAAATTCTAATCAGCTGCTTAATTATGAGCCCTCACGGTCCTTGCTGCATTATGGAGGTGGCTTCCCACATTGATTAAGCGAATGCTCGAATGTGCCTGAATATGCAAATAGACACATATAGCCGTAGAAAATCCTCCATGAAAGGATGATTTCCTTATAGAAGCTGATACTAAGGCGTACACACATACAGTGGTGTTATTACCTGACAGCATTTCTGGGCAAATGCTCCTAATCGGATCCCCCGTCTCAGTTGGAGTCTAAAGGAAGCTGCTAAATGTGCTTTCAACAAACCAGCATGTAAATAATGAATTTATCCGCTTTTTCTGCCACAAAGCCGCACTAACAAATTCATTTTTACTGATACTTTTTTTAGTGTTTGGACTTGGGGCCGGCTAACGTGGCAGCGCTCAAAGCCTCCCCTCACTGTAGTCGTTGCGTTCTCAGTGGGTGCTTCAGAAAATAACTTTGATTAAAATCTTTGATTGCATGTACTTGCAGGTTTGTGGGGAAGAGAGAGGGAGAGAGGTGGAATAATTGTAGTGTTTGGTCTTTGTACTGTACACAAAATAACTCTGCGCCACAGGACAGCTGGGGTAATAACTTGCCATACCACTGTGTTCGTAATTATACAAGAGAGGGAATGTGGTCTGATTGGCTACTTCCTCAACATCCACCGCCTGCAATATACCCTGCATGCTGCACACACACACACACACACACACACACACATACACACAACAGATTTCCCGAGCTGGCACTCCCTATCTGCACTTAGCCAGTTCTCAGTGTAGTTTGTGTAAAATTTCTAGACATGGAGACATCAGCAGCACATCTGACCTGTGTGACTGTTGCACAGCCAGTTATTCTGTCAGGAGCAGCAGTGTGTTGTTTTGGAGAGCGTGCAGGGGCCATTGCTGACGTCCTTCACTGACAATCATCTCATTCTGCATGGCTGAAGACGCAATTAGGTTTCAATATTAAAATCTTTATTAATGAAAGTAGCTGTTTATCATTTCGCAGCCCATCTCAAAAGTTCCCTGAACGCAATTAAGCTAAAATGATGTGTATGAAAATAAACTGATTAGGCAGGAAGCTCCTCTCTTTCTTTTGGTGCACCTCCTTCATCTGTTTGAGAACGCGCCGCTCACTCACTCTGCTTCAAGTGTGAAGGTCAAGTGGGTTAAAATCTGAATTCTGAATTTCTTATTGACCGATGTTTCTGGAGAAGCTGCTTGTGTGAATAAGCAAGGAGGAGAAGGTAGCTAAGAGATAGAGGTGGAAAAACTTACATTCATAGGAATATTCCAGGCCATGTAGACGTGAGATTTGTATTCATCCATCCACACCTCAGCGGCCCGCAGAGCATTGCGTTTAGCGTAGTAATCTATGTCGTTGTTGTAGGGCTTCTTGGTGCGCTCTATGTGAGCCACTCGGGCACACGGGAGGACCTCCATGCTCCCGCCACACTGCCACACCTGGACAGCAGCAGCAAAGAGAGGACATGTTTCCATTAAATGTGGATTCCCACAGGAACCTCTTCCAAGTTTTCGGAATAATACAAAATGGGAATGACGCTTTTGTTTCATTCTTTCACAGCTATTTCATACTGAATGTTAGGAATCAGTGGAATCAGACCCAAGGGAGGCGAAATTCAGGCGTACAGCAATTCACAGTGGTTTAGAAGGGCATAAAATAAAAATAAAAACAAAAATAACACCGCAAAAATGACATTAAAATTGAATCAAAAAAAGATCAATAGATCTGTTGTAATCGTTGTAAATGTCGCAACTCTGCTAATTTTAAACTGAACATGACTCATGAGGATGTCAACCACAAGGGCAAACACATATAATAAGGAAGATGTTTTCACCATATCTAAACAATTTGTGCTGAACATTAGTGTAGAAGCCACACATACTGTAATTTCTTTTAAGTGAAAGGAATAGCAATTACTACCAAAAAATGCAATTTACAGCATAGAAGGTTTTAAAAGCTTTTCTTCCCCTCTGTCCATTTGCATCTTTTACCAAACTATGCATGCACAGAAAATATATTCAATAGCATAAATCCATTTAAATATAACCTTGACACCGAATACCATTGCACTTTATTCATTACTTAACATTATGCATTGTAATATCTTGCATTAAATTGTGGTCAAGTTGAAATTTAACCACTCGCCCACTAATTTAAAGAACAAAATATACACATATTCATATCCGTGCCACTCTTGGCAGCAGTTTCAAATCCAAGGACAAAGGTCAAACATGTGTTTTCCTTGATGAGCCAGTCGCATCGTGAATGTGAAACTGCACTTGCTGTCACAAGCCACCTGCTTTCTTATGCAGATTAACATATGATTTATGCAGGGACACAGCAGAATCTGCTACAACATATTCCAGCTCACAAGCAAGCCGAGGGGAAAAAAAAAACATACAATCAAACCGAGAGAAAGCAGGAGCTGAGTGCATCATGAGAAATAACCACTGCATAGAAATAGGACAATAAAAATAACACTCTAAGCTGACTAATAATTCTCTAACATGAGACATGTGTGCGTCACGCTGAGTGTGGGTGATGAGTTGCCTATGGCAAAAACCGTAACACCGTGAGTGCTTCGTGTGGTGAACAGGGAGTGATGGATGTAAAACCAGACAGTAAATATATGAGATCCTGAAAATCATCAATCACAGCAGGAAGTATTGATCGATTGTAGACTATGGGATGTTGTGACAGTTGCCCGACATCCTCAAGGAAACAAAACAGTGACAGGAAGTCATGTGTTAGTATGACAGTCGTTTCTTTATAGTGCAGCAAAAGAAACTGCTCCTTCATTCACACACAGTATCTGGAAAAGCTGCGGGTTTGTGGCCCAGGAGATCCACGCTCGCACATCATCAGAGGTCCAGTGCGGACCCTCAACCCCCAAAAGACGAAAGACGAATTGGAACAGCGATACTTCACAAATTTGTGTTTTATTTCCAACGTTCCATCATGCCCCCATGCAATTACATTACATCGTCAACCGAACACCATACTGGAGTGATTTAAAAAAAAAAAATATATAATGTTTTTTGTCTCTCTGAGAGTTCAGGAAATACATAGGTCAAATATTTCCTGAATTTTCCAAGTTATAGATCTTATATCACAGTAAATTATATATCTTATATCTTAATTATATATCAGTAAATTACATATCTTGTCGACAAGATCATTATCTTTTATATCTTTGCTTTTCATCACTGGAATACTGTAAAAATGCAGTCGTGGTGGTGCACATACTGTGAGCATGTCTGCTGCTCTGCTGCAGCTGCTCACCCTTTATCTTTCTACATGTTCCCCTTTGGTAGTAAACAATTGAATGTCCAAAGAAGTCCTTTAAGGGTATAAAAGAAATATTGTCCTTGACTGTGTATTCTACACCTACAGACACTGAAAAACACAAACCATGTTCCATAGTATTTTTCATTTAGGCCCAAGTGTAGAGTCGATTCGCGATACAAATCTTGATTATACAATAAAAACAAACTAAATACACACCTTAAACAGTCATTATCATTTTGGACTAATGTTACTCAAATGAGTCACCCAGGGAAACTGTATGACTCACTGATGTGTTTTAACTGTTTTTGACAGCAATGGAGGTATAAGGCATACATGATTAAGCTATAGTAGGCTTTGAAAGCACAGTAAGATCAACTCTGTTGGTTTTTGTTTTTGACACAGAGACACTGAGCAAATATCACCTGACTTATTTTCTAAGAGAGTGGCGAATACATCAAATCATCAGTACTAATCTTGTTGTAACAGACTGCGCATCACGTGTTTGAATGTTTGAATCAGTAAGCCCTGAGCCACATGGCCAAGTGTGCTCATGGAAATGAGACCTGATCAAACATTTACTCAAGTCTCAGTTATCATAATTTCCATGTTTCATAATGCTTGAGGGCGAATGGATGGTTGTGCTTAATTATATGTTAATAAAGGCATCCGTCTTCTTTTTACTCTCTGTAACCCTGTATCAGTACTGGAGTAGTTTGTCTGTGATGACTGGGGCTTAAACACCTCCATCGGCTGGTTGACCCCTCACATTCACTGCTCTGGCCTAAAAGAGAAAAATCCATAGGTCTTTACGGCTTTACCTGGTTTGCTTGAGCCCGTGAAAAGTTCTCCTTTAAACAGCCTTCATGGTTGTTGCGTTTATGTGGGTGCAAGTGCAATACCAACTTAATGGCAAGTCTTGAGTCCTCGCATACTCCACATATCACCTTTGGTACCATAATAAGCTATGGGTGGTGCATTTCATTGGTTT
Organism: Mola mola; assembly: GCA_001698575.1. Lineage (NCBI taxonomy): Eukaryota > Metazoa > Chordata > Actinopteri > Tetraodontiformes > Molidae > Mola > Mola mola. The sequence continues at coordinate 6,051,962 of KV751322.1, read as the reverse complement.
CTTTATCCAGGATCCCTTTTCAAAATCAATAATATGTGCAAAAGTGCTTGTGGATACAAGCATGCGGTACTCATGGATAATTGAAAATGTGTATATGTGTAATTGCAGTTAGTAGTTTGACCGGCAATAAAAGCAAATTGAAGATCAATATTTTCTCAACCACCATTTGCAGAAGGTCAAAAACCTAATAGCAACTGCGATTGGTGGAATCGGCTTAAGTTTTTTTGAATCACATCTGTCTTCATGTAGTGACATTGAAAACAATTAATAACAATTTTTTTCAGTATTGAGGCACAGGCTATTTTCTTGCAGTATTGCTGCAGTACATAAAACAGCAACAAAGTAGGTAGGAAAAAGGACAAATATTTCCCTTATAATAGCTGCTTCCCCCACCAATGCAATCCAAGACAGCTGACAATAATATTCTGTGCCTATAATTATCCAAACAAGCATAATTTATTTTAATTATGTGTCAGAACATGTGGCGCTATAAATTACATGCTAATTAAAGTACATGGAACTATCAAATGTGATATCCTGCAAAGTGCTACATTATCTGCCAATTTTTGGTAGCTGTGGGTGTTTTCTGCGACGCAGGCAGGTAGGGACTGCTGAATGACAGCCTGACAGGCTGTCGATGAGAAGCCAACTGGATGTGTTTTATCTTGTTTGGTACACCTTGTTTGTCATATCCCTTCATATAATTAGAGCGGCTCATTATGTGTGTTGTGAATGCATGCCAGTAATGCAAAAAGAAAAAAAATCTCAAATGCTATAGATCAAATTATATCAGAAGATGTCGATGACAAGAAAGCTGCCACAGTTAAAAGGTGCTCAGATTTGGAACTTCAGTACATCAATGACTGCAGTTAGAGGGTCAAACATGAGGTGATTTAACAGTAAAGGAGGTAAACAGAAAGTAGGCATTTGGAATAAAAATAAACCTACTACATTGGACTACTTCATGTACCACTGAAATGATGAAATAAGATCCAGGAAGTTTGGATTCATAAATACAGCCATGATATTTAAGGTATGTTGGAGGCTGAGCTACTGTGCAGCAGCTTAAAATCTAAGCTCAAAGAACATTTCTTTTACAAAAAATAGAAGTTTATGTGCCTTTTAATACTAATCAGTATATTGAACAAAACTTAAAACTCCTTCCATCAGCGTTTCATCTGTGAATGCACCAACTATGTACATAATGTGTAATGAAGCGAAAACACCGTTTCAGTGTAAGTTTGTCTGGTTACATTGTAACCTTTGTTCTCCGAGCAAAGAAACAATTTACTACTGCGCAGAACTAATCCCATCCCACTAGCTATACCACATGGGGGGAGGCTGGGATAAATTTCTTCCTTGATTTAACAGCGTATAACCTGGCACAACAGCATCTGCAGGGAGTCAGTTCTGCCTTTAAGAATCATCAGAGCTTTTCCCAGTGACAGGATCTCCAATGTGATGAATTGGAAGGGATGGGGGGGGTGATGGCAGATTGCTGTTTTAAGCAGGACTGCTCATGGCTCTATCATGCAGCCTGCATCTTTATCAAAAGGGCTTCAGTCAAAGCATTAGCAGGATAAAAAATGACCACGTCACTCAGTCCCCTCTTGACATTAAAGGTGTGATAAGGATGTGCGCTTTTGTGGTCACACCGGAAAATATATCAAGGCTATGCCGAGCCTGCCTCTACTAATGACAGTGTCTCACTTCCTTTTATTGTTTTGCAAATCAGTGAACATTAGTTGGAATCATTTATGCTATCTAAACAGAGCTGTTTTATACTCAGCGAAAGGGCTGATGGCGCTGCATGAAACAGCAATACCTCATTATTTATATTACTTTGCATACAATTAACACCTCCTAATACAAGCGTAAAAATGTTTGGCCTCATGTGTGAATGTTCAAAACCTTGAATAAGATATTTCTCTAGGGGCAAAGCAGAGGTCACAAGAGGAGGGGGCGCATGCTGCAATTCTTTAAAAAAATTCTAACATTATGATATTAGAAAATATTTTAAAATTTAAATA
>KV751322.1:6036199-6049920 GCA_001698575.1 Mola mola | reverse complement strand
ACATCTGTTATGACATCCCATGCACAGGTCCTCAGGTTTGAATTTTTGTGAAGTCCATTTTGAAGTCCATTAAAACACAGGCCTGTACCATTAAGAGGGACCACTTAACACAGAGCACTTGGATGTAATGGTAATGCTAATTCAATTGAATGTAATTGTTTCCGTACACACGGTTAGTTAATCGCAGCCAGACCATTTGCATGATAAGCTCCAGAGAAAACATCAGCCATTGAAAGCATAAAAATAATTAATAGCAGTAAACAGGTTTCCAACATGACCACTACACAGTACAATCTGTAAACTGGGAAAATATGGCATTTAGAAAGGCGCTGGACTGAGGGTCCTGACTCTGTTCATGGCAAGGGTTTTTAGCCATATGTGAACCTAGAAATGAGGGACAAATCATGCTGATATTGCAAAGAACTGCTGACCGCAGCTCAGTTTCTTTGTCTAAAAGCACCACGCAACAGTAGTTTTCAATGTGTTTTAACTGCAATCTTAATGCTGAACTATAAATAAATCCATCATATGGTTATCATGGTAACATGAACATGCTGTACATCACTGTGGGTATTCTCCCTGATTAAAATAAAAATTTTACAGTATGTTGACACCATACAACTCATTCATAACCTAAGTTCAACACAACATTAACATTTAGTCCTGCACAAAGAGTCATCTCCCCCATCAAAGTTCCATCCTGACAAACTATTCTAAAACTATTCTTGCTTTTTATAGTCAGAGACGGCGTTAGACCAGACGGATCCTATTCCATGTCCTTTACTATGTCATATCTCATTAAATCATGTGACAGGGGTGTCACACTAACATGCCCTGAATCCTTACTGTGCGCTTTCTCCTTGTCTCTACCTGTTAGTTTTTATTTAAAACCTGAAAACATTTGTTGTGTAGCAAAATTAAATACTACATACTTAAATCTGTCTATATTATATCTATCAGTAGTGTAAAATAACACAGTACACCATTTACAGTACGTAAATTGTTGTCTATCTACTTGTAAGTATGTTTTAAAAAAGTTTGTACTTTACTTCATTTTTTCTAAATTTTACTTCAATAAATTAATATTGTACAATTGTTACAAAAGCAAACAAAAGGCAAACAGATTGTAAACACTTGGATTTTATTGTCAGAGACAAGCAACGATTTTATGAGCACTTATTAAATTTAAGGTGCCAGTGTTAATAAACACTTTAAAATCGCTGACTCTTTGAATTCAGTACTTTATTTATCAACTTTTATCCAAGTCACTTTCAAGCATGATTTAAAGTTCTTTTTTTAACAATAATAATATATTAACATACATTTTTAAGTATTGCCAGTTAAATTCAAATCAGCAACATTAAGGGGCCACATAAAAGCTAAACCTTTTTCTTGCATTATTCATCCATCTAGGCTACTAGGTGGTATGTATTGCAGTTTTAGCTGTAAAAACAAAAATCTGTTTGTCTTCAGTAAAACTAGATGGAACTTCAAATGTGTGGTGCTTAAAAAGCCCCCCAAAAATATATTTTAAAAACATAGCAGCAATGTCTGTTTCCAGAAATCATGACCCAGTTGCTCAAGATAATCCACAGACATTGTTGTGAGCGGTTTCACGTAGGAGCAGACATAGCCAGGCTTATCAGTTGGTTCCCAGTGCATCAGCCCTGAGGGCTTAGAGGAAAATAGTTTGCATATAGTTTTTAACACAGTTGGACAGCAAAGATGCTAATCACTGTTTCTAACATTCACACCTGAAGGCAGAGTGAACATTTGGTCAGTTGTCAAAGCATTTGAAAAAGCATTTTTTCTTTTTCCTCCTTTCCCACCAAACTCTTACACTCTGCAGAGATAACTCACTGCATCAGGGTAGGGTTGGCACTAAGCATCTCAGAAAATGACTACTTGGGGTTATGGTTAAAGACTATCAGTTACAGGAAACAAACACAAATGGTGAACTTGCTTGAAAACAACATTGGGCATCAGAGAGAGGAGTAAGACCTGTAAATCATTTAAATATGGAGATAATAACATGTTTTTTTTTAAAAATAATCCCAACCTGATGGCATTAGGTGTGTTGCACTCAATTCGAAATGAAAAAGGAGCACGAATAGTTGTGTAAAGAATGAAAATGTGAAATCCACATCCACACACTTCCAATTCTAATGTCAAAAGCGTTGAAAGGAGGGCTCCGTTTGACCTTTTGACACCCACTACTATTGGAGTACATATACGGCCCTTGAAAATAGCCACTTATCTTCAATCCAGCTGGTGCAACCTTTACTGAAACTCCAAGGATGATATTACAAATTAAGCCTCTTCTCTCTCAGTGGAAAAAAAAAAAAAAAAAAAAAAATAGGGCGGAGGAGAGAGAGCCAGTGTGCAGCTTTGAACCCAGACAGTGGCGATCAAAGGGAGCGCTGAGGCCATACACACTTAATGTATTGCCTCATCTTACTACAGCTGATGTGTTGGACAGACAGGGAGGCAAATTATCATGCAGCAGCCATTAGAAGTCACAGATCCGGCCGGATAAGTGTCGCAGTATAGCCTGGGGTCAACCAGAGTTCATCTCCACTTTTCTCAGCCAGACAGCCTGTGTGCACGACTGAATCAGCTCAGCCGCAAACCAACGCCAACTGGTCTGAAGATGTGCGTGGGTTTAATTTGGAACATAAGTGAAAGAAAGATTACCTGGAGCCATTTTACTGTGCACTGAAGGACGGGCTAAATGACCGGGCATGAAGATCGTTTCAGAAAGAAACAAGTATTCTGCCAAAGTCATTGATGTACTGGAAAATAATTTTGATGTGCACAGAAGATCGGCACCATCGGCACAGTTTTACGGCGGGTACCAATTCAGAATCTGACCTATAACCTCTCCTTATGTTCCTGAATTAAGGCGTTGAGTGATGCAAAGTGTTTCAGCAAAACAAAATAATGTCACAATGGAACCGACCTTTCACCTTATGGATGAAACATGTCATCATTTTATGCTATTCAACACTTCTTTGTTTGTTTGTTTGTTTGTTTGTTTGTATAAAAATTCTTGCCAAAAATGTGTTTTCTCAACCAAAATCTAATCAGCCTTTTTGTCCAAATGAGTGTTTTACCCTCACATCTTGCATTCATAAATATGAGATAGATGGATAACCTGAAAACTGATAAACAACAGGCCGTGGTTATTGCTGTAGTGGAGGCATAAAAATGCTTCTGCGTTCTTTATGGGATCATGTCACTTTTTGCCATGACACCATTACCTCCTGTTCACTCTGTGGATGTTCCAGCAAGAGTACACGAAGCATGTACGTGGCATCTGCCACACTGCTGTAAAAATCAATGCTGACCCTAATGGTTCCTTTGTATGGATGATCACACACATCAGGTTATTGACATTTTCAAGTCTTGATGCTTGAGACACATGAAATATTAAAGCTATTGTCTTTGCTGTATTTCTGCTTCAATTCACTTACTACACACGGTGAAAGTCATAAGTGCCCAACTGTGGCTGCAGTCAAATAGCCAAAGATGATTGCTAACTCATAAAAAAAGTAACATTTTAAAGCATTATTCACAATTTAACCAAAGAACAAGAATTTTAATGAGTTGTATCACAAATTCAGGAAATGTGGAAGCCTCCCTGGTTCACTGGGGGCCTTAATTAACTGTCAAAGTACCTGAAGTTTCTTCACAAAACATTATAAAAAGACATTAATTTCTCTTGTCATTTGTTCCTTTCCATACGGAGCAGAAGATAATTACTGGTGTGTCATTACTGCACTGTTGGCAGAACGCTGGGAATTCATTTTGTATAACTTATCTCTTTACTTTCAAGCAGCTCAATTTATTCAGTATTCTTTCCAGCAGGTGTGGTTGACTTGCCATTATGGAAAATTTACGAAACTCTGTCCTTCTGTGTAGTTTCACTATAAATAAACAAAACCTAAATATTGATTCCTTCGGCTTTTGTGGGCATTAAACAGGCTTGGTTTGCAGGCATTTAGCATTTCAAATTCCCAACAACTGATTGTGCACATGCATAGCAATGACCTACTAAGTACCATTCGTCCATACAGTCCCTCGCTGGACTGTAATGCTAAACCTATGACACAAGATTTGTTTCACATTTACGAGGAAATTTCCCCTGTTAATTGGCAACAAAGCAATCCATCATCTTTGTCCACTTGAGAGAATGAGATATGTGCACTCGGTTGCGTCCCTGCCTTGAATTGAAATGCTCCCTCTGCAATCTTTACACACGCGGGGAGTCTTATGCAGGACAATATCACAAAAGTCTGATTTTTTTCAAAGAAATGCTTATCATTATTTTAAAAGGTTGTGGGGACAAAGCCATTAAGGCCTTCCAACAAAAGAAAATCAGACATTTTGGGGTACATTGGACACAGTCTTTCCTTGTGTGTGTGCTGAACAATCCTATGCCATTATTAAACATAGAGTAGGTGACATTTCCTTAAATAGGCATGAAGATAACCTTTATTCTTACTTAGAATCAGCTCTGGTGTCACTATCTTTGCCATGTTTATTCACACAAACACTAATTTACAGATCTGAAAGCTGTGAATATCGCATGGGGATGAGCTACAAAGCTGTTGGCTGAATGAGAAACATAACTGAAATACTGAGGTACATAATAATGTGAAGGACAGCAAACAGACGACAGAAATCTCTCTGCAATAAAACACACATGACCACCCTAAAGGAATTTAGACGTGATTTGTTTTCCAACCTGTGAATCATAATGTTAAAAGCATTTCAGGCACAAGATGTCTCAGTTTAACACTGGCAATTTAAGAGCTAAATGTGCTCTCAGAAATCCATGAATGATCGACCTCTGCCAGCGAAGGAGGAAATGCAACAATGACAGTTCACAATGACATGTAAGTACAATAAATAATAAATTTGCACTGCTACAAAAGCACAAATAAGCCGGCTAGCTCTGCAAGACAGCGCCGTCAAAAACACAACACAGACAAAGGGTTGACCAGTACTCACAACAGCAAAGTTTAGTAGAAGTGTTTTCCTTTTAAAAACATGATCATTTCACCTAACAAAAAGACATTATGTGCTTGACATTTGAGTGGACCTTGATTGAGCCTTTTATGGCCAACAGGCTGTTTTCATTTTTAATTTTGCAATTTAAAATAAAAGCCAGAAAATGAACAGTTCAGCATTTTGAGAAACAACCTTATTTTCTTTCTTGACGGGAGTCAGATGAGAAGATCAATAAACCAGTTAGTTTAGCGGAGCACTGGCCTTGCATAAAGAAAGGGGGAAGGGCTGAACATCTATCCAAAGGTGACAAAATCTTCCAACTTTGAATGCCCATTAATTAAACCCCCTCAAATGAAAATCACGTTAACACAACATGTCCATATCGTATTTTTCACATCTGAGGATTTCTCTTTTCATTGTGCAATCTGCTAAAGTCATCAATGTAAAGGAAAAGGTCATTTGCAGGGGTGGGGCTTAAAAGTGTTTCAACAAAGCTTATCATTCTGATGCATCAGCTTGTACACGACCAAGTAGCTCTTTCTTCACTGGGAATTCATGTCTGGTTCAATGGTGTATGGCTGAATGAATCCAATATAAGACCTTGGCTTGAACACTGTGCACTGTATAGTAGACTCGTTTAAAAGTTTAAAGACGACAGAGCAGGTAGGTAGCAAGTGAGGAACGGATCCAAGTCGGGAATAAATTAGCGCATTCATTGATCCCCCCAATTTAGATGAGAAAAAGCCGTCGAATTACATCCATTTTAAGGCGTAAAAGGGCTTTTTTCATATGTACATTCAAGAAACAGAAATGGGTTTTCAAGAGTTAAATTGATGACTGGAACAGGACTTTTAAAAGTTCGTCACCATTTGCCCAGAATGTCACCAGGCCAAGAAAATATCCCACATGTGATGGTTTATAAAATTCCAATTTAATGTTGCAATATCATACAAAGATTTAATTTAAGGCGTGGTTCAGATTAAACTTTTTTTGACCAGCCCCTCCCAGTGTTGTCAGTCATTATTCTCATCTTGGGCAAGTGACCTGTGCTAGCTCCATAATTATCATATTTGTCTGTCCATGGCATTCAACAGTAATAGGAACACGAGACAAATCATTCATCATCAAGTTTTGTCACCTGCTGCATCATTTAAACACGATGACAACACCTGTTGATGACTTTCTGTGGACACTGTTCCCAGTTTATATCTCACATTTGATAGAAGCACTGCTCCCTCCCCTGTGTAATAATGAGCGATGTTTCAAAGTGTTGAGAGGGCTCCGTCCTCCATTGAGAGACTGTGTGTGCGTGAGCCAATCCCCAAGGCCCATCACTTCATTTCACGCCTTCTTTTCTCCCTTACACATCCATAAACTAGACAGCGTAGATAAAGAGATGGATAGATGGACACAGACGCACTTTTAAGTGTGCCCGATGAGAGCTAATTCCATCCCAGTTGCTGCCCTTCGTCTTTGATAGACCTCCAGGACCTGCTGCTGCAGCCAAAAACAGCCCCTTCAAGTGCGTCAGCCCCGTCAGATCATTCCTAGTTTTCAGCTTGAGTCTGACACATCCAACTGAGAAAATAACGTGAACAGATTAACTAATGCATAGATAATGATGAGACGAGCCGTTCTCTGCTTGTTAAGTGTTCTCGTACATCGCGGTGATGATACTGTCCACAGAGAGCTTTTGATGCTTCTACTGAATAGCGTAAGGATGTGAAATTCGCTATTCGTCTGAAGCAATCTTAATTACCCTTTCAAAAAGTGCTCGTACTAAAGTGGGAGTATCTGCAGTCACTCAACAGAGGTTGTTATTGAACTTTATGATTCACATGAACACTTGGTGAGCAGACAAGGCCTGTCTAATTAGATATCCCTTTGGCCCGAGCAGCAACTCTTTGAGGCTGATCTTCAGGAATCCTTGTCATCTTTCCAGACGTATTTGGAAGGCTGAGGTATATCCGCTACATATCATTTTCACACCGTAAATAAAAAGTTTGCTCTCCAAACGCACAATCTCTGGAATTACAGCCAGGATTAGCAGGATCTGAGGTAACAACAGCACAATGGAAGCCTTGAATTATCTATGCATGGAATGCACCTATAAATGCAAATGAAGATCATGTTTTATAATGCCAGCTGACTTAATGTGGTAAATTCCACAATTCCACAAAGCTGCTCCATATGACACCGTTAAGTCCTTCGATGGTTATCGTAATTCCTCTCAAACATCCTGATTAGTCTCACATGCAGAATTTTTACACCTGCATCTGTTCTCACTTGCTATTCCCCCAAGACAGATGCAGGCTGCAACATACAATAATGAACCATAGAGTAAGTAAATCTGAGCCAATTAAGCCCAAACAGATCGATTCAGCCACTAAATAATGAAGGCACTGAAAAAGACAAATGCCAAATCAATATTCAATGCTATCATTACCTTTACGTGCACTGTATGGATTGAGGTAAGATGGTTCCTCCCATGTTGCAGTGCTACAGTGTTGTGGAGAAAATGAATCAGTGGAATATGTGAAGAGTACAGCGGAGCCGGATTTTAATTAGGTAACCTTTTATTAGCCTTAAGTTAAAAAGGTGACTTAAGGCTAGTTGAAAATGAAGCATAGTGATAAAACTAAGAGTGAGACCAAGCAAGGTTAGGCAAAAAGAATTAAGCCCCACAGATTAAGTATGCACAGTTTTTTTTCCCCAGAGTTAAACATATTCAAAAGCCAATAAATGACCATGTGTAACTACCAGATGTTAAGTATTGCACCCCCAGGCTCCTACAGCTTTCCTCATTACGACATTACAGATAAAAATTCCTCGGATTTGTTCACATCCTTAGACTGACTCAGTTTGTTGTGGAAGGCTCACATATGGTCAACACCCACTGTCATTTGCAGCTTGATGGACATGGGCATGCTGGTGATTTTGAAGCTGCCAGAATGCCTGGTGCAGTCCACAGATGGCCGGTGTTTAATACCGCCTCATAATGACGTTCCTGCCCTTTTCAAGGTGACTTCCGTTGGCTGCCGAGGGCTGCAGCCTGCAGGAGTCCGAGGCAAGCTCTACAGAGGTTTGGTGAGCTGTTCAGAAATATTCAAGGAGTTTTCTACCTGATCTGATTGCTCGTGTTTATTAAACAAATAAGATAACCGACCAGAGTGTACACACAAAAGAGAGTCAGCAAAAGAGAATTCTCGGTATGATAAGTTACGAATGGACAAAGGGAGAGAAAAGCACATGGGAACAGGGCTTATCAGGAAGTCATTTACTTCAGGCTTATGGAACCATCCCCTGATAATTCATTGTAGCCTGAAGATAACATTAACATTTACTGTGCTTGTCCTGGTAAAGGATCAGTTGCATCTGTGGTATTACCATTACGTTACTGCCTTATTTCGACTGGCACATTCACACGTGGGCTTGGCAGACAGCAGTTGTCCCTTTATTGCACGCCTAAACCTGGATTTACACTTAACTTAAAAGAATTCCAGTATTTTTCAACCTTATTTGAAGAAAACTCCAGTATGGAGATTGGTCACTCGGCTCAGCAAGGCTATACATTTCAACTGAATATGGCACAATGGAACGTGGGAAATAACATGTTTATTGTAGCCACTAACTACGCTCAAAATGCTATTACACGTCTCTGGTTACATGGAGTGGATACCTACAGTGAAAAACATTTATGACATTTGGTCTCTTGGCTATCTCTGAAACTAGTGCAGAAAAACCAAAGTTTTTGATTTGTATAGTAGATTCATTCCGAATCAGATTTCCTTTTTGTAAACATTGGAAAGCAGCATAAAACAGCAGACACTTTTATATGAATGCTATTTGCTATTTCTTTTTGGATGGATTTTAAGAAACTCCTAAAATTTCTTGGGACCATCCTATCAAAAATATAGAGGCACCTACTGCATTAGACCTGGCCAGTTGAAATTGTGATCTTAATTATGAGCCATTTGGTCTGATGTTATTCTTTTGTGAGACGGGAAGCTTCCATATTCGTGTAATCATCATAGGTATGTATAAAATGTCGTCACGTGCAGCTTGTGATGCTACTGTCACTGATATTGTTAAATGTATGTTTAAATGTATACATTTCGTTTGTCCACAGTGATCATGTGATCACTGCGTGACCCTTTTGGGGACTCATGGCGCCCTTTTGTATGTATTTTAAGTCTGAAGAAGAGCACAAGGCTGGGTTCTGTAAATGTGCCAATAAAGGGAAGTACGGTGTGCAGACTCATGATTGAGATACATGCTGGGTAGTTTTTGGTCCAGCACGACTTTTTAAAGATGACTGAATGTGAGCAGATGCTATGCTTTTGCTAGAGAAATATCAACAAAGCTCAAACCGTATAGTTAACGGCAGTTGTTGATACAATGCATTGGATTGTCTTTATGTTTCTAACAAAGACACACACCTGGAGTGAACCAATTCGCTTTGAATCCATTTGTATCTACACATCCAGATGGCTTATGAGGTTAAACAAGTGTGTAAAAGTGTCCAGGTTTGGTATTTGTATCAGAGGGGCAGATGTTCTCTGAATAAAGTAAAAAAACAACATCTGACTGCATCTACCCACTGCTTTGAAGCCGCACCTGTCATTGTACTGCCGGAAATAATCCTCATCGCTTTATTTGATTCTCTTTTATGAAGCGAAGTAACCATCCAAAGAAAGCAAATTGATAAACAGTGATATGGATAAGATTTTTCTCTCCTGTTACGAAATTAAATACTGTTTCACAATACTGATTTTGGTTTTAATTTTTATTCATATGGAATAAACTTAAGTAAACCGAATAGCAATTGCTGCCTGCAGTGTATCCACAGATGTACAGAGAGCCGTCATGCTGACGAAAACTTGATTCTAAGGCAAGTTATGCAGCCTTTCAAACAATTTATAAACGGTTTTACTGACGTTTATTTGATCTGAGATGAGGAAGTATATTCCTGCATGCTTCTGCCACTTTGCCCATTTTAAAATGAATGTGTGAATCATGAATAGTAATACGTTTTCTCTTCAATATTTAATACAGTAGCTGATGAAAAATCAAATGGAAATCCAAAGTAATAAATATACCCACTGAAGTCTTTCACTGTAAACTGTCAGCATGCTGAAATAACTCTTCTTGGGATGCGGAAGGGACCAAGGGAAGGATAATTACGTCCCACTCCTGTCTAGCTTCTGGTACAGCTGCACTTTAATTAGCTGTATTCTCCACACGATGGAGAGATTTTTGACCAGATGCCTCCAGGCCGAGCCCAGGTGGTTATCGAGACGGGACTTTCAAAGAAGGAAAAAAAAAAAAAAAAATCATAATCATTTTTTGCTTCATTACTTCTTGAAAGGAGCTCCCAGTGAGTTTAATAAATGTCACTTAAACAAGTAGACCACACCATGAGATCACAATGTCGGCTGCTTGGATTTGCAAGTGACTGATTGATTGGATTGTTACTCAAACGAGACATGTTACATATTTCTATTATCGTCTTGACTGAAAGTGCAAATTAGTTGGTTGATTTTTATTGACTGCTAGCTAGCACGCATACGACCTCATACTTGAAAAATGGGAAGTAAAAAAATATCAATATTTAGAGGCTCAAGCCTAATAATATATAACAACATAACACTAACTTCCCATCACTCAGATATTATTCATGTGATTCATGTTCGTGTTGAACGAAATTTGAGTTTCAGTGTACAATTGATTTATCTATGTATATTTGTAAAATCCTTTGGAGAACTATTTTCTAATTATTTTTTTTTTCTTTATTTATGTGGCAGAGGCTGCACAATATCTATTACTGTACTTTACAATTGAAACAGAGAGGATATTGAACTATAGAGCACACATAGAGCACAGACCTCTTCAAAAACCAGGTTTGCTCTATCGTACAAAATTGAACAAATCCTTCAAAGAATTCCTGGATCACCATTCCTGATCCCTTGCAAAAGTAAAGCTAGCTTATTCATTTTGGCATAACTGGGCAAAAACTCCATAATAACCTTTGAGAATATTGTAATTCAAAAAAAGGATTAGACTCCTGTACCTTGTCTAGGCTCTGCATTCAGGCCTGACAGTAGTTTTTGGCCAGTCACGGGTGAATCCAGAGAGAGGGTGTTCCTTTTGGCTGCTATACAGATTGATACGTGTGCACGTCCCCATAGACGGTGAGAGGCCGATAAAATGGTTGTTCTCCCAGCATTATCAACAACTGCATACACAGCAAACAAGCCAAAAACAACAAACATTTTCATATCAAAATGACTGCTCATGAAACTTTCTTTAGGGTTCTGCAAATATTTAAAGGCTGGGGTGAAGATAAAAAGCAGGAAGAAGGTAAGGTAGGGTGGGGGAGCAGAGGTGCTATATTTGAGTTTTTATACTTAATTCAGAAAAGTTATAAACTCCAGGGTAAAGGCCTATCACTACAAAAATATCCATGAAAATCAGTGCGCAACTTACTTAAGTAATCATGTTCACAGACAGACAATCAAATGGTAAAAACATAACTTCCTTAGAGGAGGCAACAATGGCTCCCGGAAACATCTATATAAACAATATGACTGTGTGCATTTGATCAACACATGGATTTAGACAAATCCATGTAGGTAATGTTAAAACATTGATGAACTGACTCCTTTTTTATATTCGGTTCAGTCCAGTTTTCTGAGTATCCAAAATATGTATAGAAAGCATTCAGTCCATATCAGCTTTGATGGAAGCAGCTTCAGCTACATGGATGACCCTTGATAAATTTGATGTAGTATTATATTTGCTGACAGAGTGAGCGCAGTACAGTACCTGTGCCCCGGGGAACTTTGAAATGAAAGGCAAAGTCCTGCTCTCTGGAGACGCTATGTCAGCAAAGACTCAGCAGTGTAGGAGTGCTTGGGGACACTTTACAAGACGGACTCATATTGACACTTTTGGTAGAATTCATCATTTTCTGTCCCTGACCATTTTTCCTCTGTTTGCAAACGGAGCCTTGTGGCTGTGTGTGTTCCGGCTCAGACATGCCATTTACAATTATTTCGAAAGTGAAGTTGTGACAGTCCTATTGTCATGGAGGTTAGGCAGTATTAGACTAACTGAGAATTCGTGGGAGTGGTGCTGCTAGATGCATCTATCAATCACCATGTGGTGCTGCAATACTTTTTACATATCCATTTACTTTGTCTATGCAGTTCCTATCTTGTAAATTATCTCACATCCGAACAAACACAAAATTGATTTATTTTGTCTCCCCCTCTCTGTTTCATTTTATTCTCTTCCTCGTGGAGGCAACACCCCATGCAGTGCTGTGCGCCATATAATCAGCCATGCACATACTCCCTTGCCATCACTTACAAAGAGGCCAGTTCTGGATCCTGGCAGCTTCTTTTTTTTTTCTCTCTCTCTCTAATCAGAGTGAGCTACAAAAGCTGAAAATCAGATAAAATTATAAATACGCCATAACCTTTCTGGGTGAACTCTGCCTTTCATCAGCCTCCTGTAGTCAGATGGTGCTGGGCAGGCTCAGCTATTGTGAGCTGTCCTGGCTAATTGTTGAACTTGTTCTTGTCAATCAAGCATATCCCAAATGGCAACTCCTCAGCCGGAGCTTCAATGAGCTGCCTAAGCCGCTGCAGCCTTAGAGGAGTAATTGCCGTCCACTCGCCAGAAGCCCATCTCCATTCCATTAGCAGCTATACAATATGAATGTCTGGAGCTGCTTGTTGACTGCAGACCTATTCAAGCTTGCACATGTGGTGAATGCCCCCCCTCCTTTTTTTTTTTTTTTCCTGTGTCATGTGTTTCATTTCCAGACCGACAAGCCAAATAGGAGGAGAGGTAATTGCATTTGTGATGGTGTTGCGTTCTCGTGAATCATAAGGCTACAGTAAATATTGACTCTTAAAAAAGACAAGATTCCCCCGCCTAGGAATGTGTGTGCGCGAATCAAAAGAAGTTCACTCTTACACTGTATTACACAGTTCAACAGAGTTTTCCTAACTTCATGTAGCCGCTACAGTTGCACTGAGCTTAACAAAGAACCTCATAGAACACTGTAGCATGGTTTGTTAGGTACATAAACCATGCAACAGAGTTAGATGAATGAGAAAACACCACATAACCTTGGGGGGTGCCGTTAGCGCTTGGCACAGAGTACTGAGTTATCGCTCTATGATAATGGCACACCACCCTATCAGATGAAGGTGTAAGAGGCTAGATGATTGTGCCATTATCTTTAATAGCATATGAAACTATTGATGCAGCTGGAAAACCAACTCCAAGTGGAATAATGAGGGGCTTTAAAGTGGTCACAAATGCCTGTGGTCAAGCTCCAGTCTCCGGTTTCTGTCACTGGGTGGTTTTTTGTGTTGTTGTTGTTTTTTTTTTTCAAAGGGGCTGACACTTCAGAGGTATCACTGAAGATTTTATGAAATGTATGTGGGGATGATTTTAAACGAAGGAGTGGGATCTTTGAAGCATATCTCATTCCAATACGCTAAAGGAGAGCGTTTAGTTTCAGAATGGTTCCACTCAGTTGGAGAGAAACATTTTCTGAATTTAAAACGCTTACAAATTCTTCAGCAAGTCTTTCGGTTACATGAAGCGTTAAATTCAACCCAAAGCAGCGGTAAAAGAGATTTACATTTTCCATACGCAGGCTTTGGAGCCTTTGCTTTCAGCTGAAGGTTTGC
>KV751322.1:6025391-6035552 GCA_001698575.1 Mola mola | reverse complement strand
ATATACAACCACATTCAGTTTAATTAAGGCAGAGAGGATTTAGAATTTTGTCTTGGAAAGGGAGGTTTGGAAAAATAAGTTAAGGATTAGTTGCTGTATTTACATAAAGACAGCACAGTGTCTAGCTCTGATATGAATATATTGTATGTTCGTGCACTGATTTGAATTTTAATACAGAAAATGAATCGACCATTTCCCATAATCAAGAATTCAAAATTAATTTGGTTCTTGATTTGCTGAGATGGTTGTTAAAGGAGCGTTTCTGTGTTTTCCGACTTGAGGCCTATTTGCATTTGTATTATCTAATGCAGTAAAAAGAATGTATTAAAACTTAATGAATTGACATAATCGCTTATTAACAGTAATATACAGTATTAATTGGTACTTATTTAATACTAACCATACTATTAACCTTAGGCAACACAGAAATGTCCATTAACTAACAGTTAAATAATACAATGAGAAGCATTTGGACAGAGACAGCTAACCCTAACCTTAATATAGCGTTTATTTTGTGATCTCACTGTAAAGTTGACAACATGTATCACAAAAGACGCGTAACCGTATGGTTTTAAACTGATGAATAATGCATAAATTATTTAACACGATGAACATTAGTGAATGATTAGTTGTCACATAATTAACAGTTAGTAAATGCTCACTTGCTTCCTATAGCTCCTCAGCTACCCCGGCATCAGTCAATTGTCAAAGGGGTACACTGAACACTGAAGCAAAGCCAAAACTATGGACTGAAAGATGCTGAAATGCTCTGAGTCATAATTCAGAGACTGCAGAATTATTCTGTGTTGGTATCGAAATGAGCACCACCCTTCATATTAAACAGTAATTTGATACATTAAGTGCAATAGTGTAATAAATGATATGAGTGCAGCTACTGTCGACTACCGATATGTCCAGTTAACTGTAATTGTCAGATTGCATTATGGTGATGGTTCAGAAAACTGAAAAAGGAAACAAAAAAAAAAAAAAAGCTACCTAAGCCGTGCTGGTGGAACAGGAGATGGAGAGTGGTTTTCACAAAAGGAAGTGGATACTGTCCACGTTTACTAAAAGAAATATTCCCACTTTTGCTGATGTCCCCCCAGGGTTGCTTTTCATGACTATTATCTGTCAGTTCCTAAGTGCTCTGGGATAAAGACTCTACAAAAACGCATTACTTTCGTAAAGAGTACAAGGCTGCTTGGTTTTTTTTTATTTTTTTTATTTTTTTTCCCCTCTAATGTGACCGAAGGCTTTTTCTACTTTTCTCTAGAATGAAGCACGCAGACACACAGTAGAAGCAAATGTGTATCTGCCACTTCAGGTTGATAAAAAAGGCAGTAGGAAATACAAGAATGGGGGAGCTACATTACTATTCATGGACTTGGTGTTTAAAGGCTGCACGAAGCCAGACTGTGAGGTAACCACAAAGAAAGGTGCTTTTAGGTTTACGCCCAAATTAAACACTGTTTGGGCCATCGCCATGGAGTTTCATTTTGAAAAATTCTTCATCAGCAGACAAAGAAATTGTAGTTGCACTGATGTGGTCTGAATGTGACTGTGGCTGCTCATTGATAGCATACTTGATGTCAAGATATATGTTGTTCCAAACATTGCTATGTACTGTATGTTCTCAATGCCTGATGAAGGCTCATAAAGTCATTGGCTAACATTTTCTATGAAGACCACATCTATAATAATCATTAATATTTTGTTATTAATGCATTCATACACTGTTTAAAGACTTCACTTCATACATGCTTTTCACTATTTCATGTGACTGACAATGAAAATCATTACATTTCAAGTGCATTAAAGGTTGAATGATGGGACATGTATACATAATGATCAGCTAAAACATTAAAACCATCTGCTAAATATTGTATTGGTCAATGTCATGCTAATAAAACAGCGCTGACATCTCACAATGAGGACTGGGGCTCCTGTGGCTCCTGACACTGGGACTTTGGAAGTGGATCCTTTGGGTCCTGTGAGGTTGGGGAATAGCGCCTTGATTCCATGCTTCCATCACAGACCGTTAGTGCTCGATTGGATTGGGATCCTGGGAGTTTCGAGGCCAAGTTTTAATGGTACTTATGGTGTGGCCCAGCGCAATATTCCTGTTCTGCTCTTGGGAGTACAAGTGCCATAAGGAGATTACTTGATCTGCAATAATGTTAAGTAGGATGGTACTAACATCAACATGAATGTCAGGACTCAAAGGCTGTTTCATTGCAACAGGCTGATTATTGTTAATCACCTGTCATACATTTTAATACTGACTGGTTGGTTTACATTATGACCACCTATACTCACTTTTAAATACCTCAATATATTGACCTGTATGAAAGACTCTTTAGCTTTGTTTCAACCGAAGTGCTTGCAGTATTGTACCCTTGGTATCCATGGAACCTAATATTAAAGCACCCAAACCCTCAATATAGTATACATCTCTTATGAGAACAGAACTCTTATTAAGGTGGGACTGTCACTGGAGCTGGAGCCTATCTCAGCATCATCGGGCGAAGGCGGGGTCACCCTGGACAAGTCGCCAAATCATGGCAGGGTTAATTTCCTTTTGGGAAATTAGGCTATTGTAATTTTTATTGGAAGTATCATAAGTTATTGTTGAATGAGTTAATACAAGTGAAGTACATATGGATGCTTTTCTATCACAATGATTTTTTGAATTTATTTTAAGAGTCTATGCCTTATCAAACCAGTTATTTAATAATAGTCAATGGATTATTAGAGCCTCACTTCTTCGTAAAGTTCCTTTTTTAGGTGTGTATAAGAGTTTTGGTAGTCACAATCTATTACTCACTCTATTAGTCAACATATAATTTATAGCTATAAGACACTTGAACGTTCAATTCATTAGCGGAATCTATAATGTTGTTTAAACAGTAGATATAGTGAACAGACAGCTGAGCTGTACTTGTTTACGAGTGTAAAGGAGTGTCATCGTAAAGAATTTTGAATAAAATACTATAAAAAGCCCCCTATAATACACAATATCTGATGTTGACAAAAAAGTGTTACCGGAGGTGACAGAGGAGCTTTGAAGTTCCATTATTTGCAGTCACTATGCAGATAAAAAGACAAGACTCAGCACACCCTCAGCTCCGCTCACCTCATCCTTCCTCCTCCACTGACAGGTGACCTACCTTGCCTGTATGCAGAGTGCAGACTTTGTACACTTCTCTTTGAGTGCTTTCTTCAGAAAAGGTTTCTCAGTGTAAGTAGGCGGATTTAGCACTTCATGTCAGGTGGATGTGACAACGAAAGGAAAATATGATCACACCTGTTATATTTGTGATTCTTCTCAATGTGCTATAAAACATTTGCATGGACATGTATGGGTGCCTCCCTCACTTGTCTGCAAAGTGATCAAATATGCAATATTTATCTATGGAAAAATAATTCCCCAACCAGAGCCAATTAACTAAAGCCAATTAAATGAATAATTGGAGGCAGCTGTTCCTCCAAAACTGCAGAAAATACCGAATATTATATGAGTCCGATTTTTATTTGGGGGAATCAAATAGTAATGCTTTCAGTCCTGATTCGCCAGCATCCAGCAGTGTTCAAATATCAAGGAGATACAGGTCCCGCAGTGGCGTTTTTTAAAATATTCTGAAAGTAGGAATGACACATCCCCAGCTGTTGTTCTGTCACTTTTTCCACACTCTTTTTTTAAGGCTTTTTATGCCAACCGCACAGGGGTCCTCAGACAGGAACGTGACAAATTCATGAACAAATAAGAGGGAAATTATAGGCATTAAAAAATACCTTCTGGACTGCATTGGAGGTCACAGATTGATGCTGAAATTCTAAAGTGTTTTTCATTTCTAATATATTTATTTTATTTTTTGTGTACAGATGGTCAGCCCGCAGGGCTCATCCGCCCTTCACATCCCTTAAAACCGGCCGCCATATCAATTGCTTTCTGTATGCAGCGTGAACATCTGATGCATGTATGCAACTTGGCGAGTCAGGCCAAGAGTGCCTTACTTAAGAGCGCTTAGTTCTCTGCCAGATGAAGACGCTGCCATTGAATCGGCTTTTTGAACCTTTTTTTAATGTTACACTGAGACGAAAACGCATTCACATACACACCATTGCAAGTAGCTGTTTTAAAGCAATGTCGTATTCTACGAGGTAGGACACTGCATGACTCATTTTGTGACATTTATCTGTGCTAAGCGACAAAACATCAAGTGATTGTGTGGTCCCGTTTTACTCTTTTGCGCATCATTTACATGTGATTAAAGTGCATTAAATGTTACTTACTCCTTTGCAGATTTAGATTTAACTTACTTTTTTCTTCAGAAAGGGTCATACTGTTATTCAACACTCACATGTTCATGTACTGTACTAAAAGGGGATTTACTCCTTTTTTAAGCCACGTGATTAGGCTGACATATTAAGCTGAAATATACTTTCACCAGAAAAAAATTTAATTTGCCCTTAATGCCACAGCACATACCAAAATTAGACTGCTGGCTTTCTTTATAAAGCCTTAGTCATCGTGCCGCTTTATTCTGTCTTGTCAATAATGGATGTAGTTGATAAAGAAAGCCTCCTTTTTTCACATCTCCAAAATAGTTGACATGTACTGTACTCTCCGTACAGTGGCTGTTTTGAGCATTCTCTGGGCCTCTTTTATTCATTTGTCATTGAATGTGTCCAAACAGCCAGGAAATGCTTTGAGAGTGAGCTGCGAATGTCTGCGGGGTTTCTGTCATTGATGGGCAGAATGCTCAAGGAAACAAGTGGGAGAATGATTTCCAATAGGAATCTGCACAGCCGACACACTTCAGCTGGGCCTTGAGGCAATCTGTCCGTGTCGATAGGGAAGACAAACCAGCTCTGCAGCATCTCAGGCTGTTATATCTGACCGTATATTTGTCTTTAGTCTCCACAGTCGGTATATAATCCTCATGAATTTCGATGGGTTTGATAAACTTTTATCACATTGTTTGTATGAGACACTGTGTAAATTGATACGTCTTTACCTTCACTGGACTGAGCCAGGCAAAAACAAATTCAGATTCAGTTGCACTTACTTACAATCTGAGAGCCCGTGTGGGCGATTGGTCCATAAGAATCGGTTACATGTCAGCCTTTCAATTTCAAAGAGTCTTTCCAGAATCTGACTTACAATTCTCAACAAAAACGCAGCTCCTAGAACTCTCCATTAGTCAGTATGTAGCCACCGATCTTCACACAGATTATTATATGTTTGTAATTTATAAATAAATGTATTTTTTGTGTATGCTCTCTTGGCCTTGATCTGAACTGAATTCACTGCTGTCACTGCTGTTTGGTCCCAAGCAGCTGATTTCAGAAAAAAATTCTAAAGACCCATGGTAAGAGTTGGTTGAGATCTAATAGTTAAGTGACCACAAACATGACTCTAACCGAATGATAATGCTGCTCAGTAATCGCTGGACGTACAAAAGAATATGCCAAAGTAATTGCTTTCTCACTGTAGTGAAATACAGAGCAAGGCTGAGATCAATCACTGACATCTAACCTCATTCTACAGAAGGTCAGGGGATGTCTCGTGATATTATATATATATTTTTTTTTTCCATGAATATTTGCCTCAAAATTTCCTTTTTTCTTTAGAAAACTGTAACTTCGAACTGCACTGAAGTTGATATCATAGCACTAGCAATGCAACGAACCACTGGCAACATTTGCAATCAAGTACTGCTAAGAACATGAAAAAGAGGAAAATTAATAACTGAGCCACTTCATGCTGGCTCTGCCTTGACCTCCCGCGCCAGCAACGACGGTTACAATTCCTACTCATAAAGCAAATTGTCACATTGCCTTTTGTGGGGCAATGAAATCCGTCTAGCTCGGAAGACGCTGCAATGTTTAGTGAAAAGGCACTTTACTATGCATGACCCCACCGCTATGTTCATTCTACACCTGCTTTGTTTTCTTCCATAGATTTTTCTCTGCATTTACTGTAGCCCATTGGTACGAATAGTATCTATGATTACGACGAAAAGACAATGTTTTATTTGCTGCACGTGACTTGCTGCATATTCCAGTTGTTACTGTGTCTCTAATGTTGTACTTTCATATTTGTGCTACTGTGGCGGCAAAACCACGTACATCTTCTCCATCGAGTGATTTAAGACTTTTCTTTCATTGTTATGACATCACTGGCCAAATTTAATTAGCATCTTTCATAGATAGGATGCTGGAGGGGCCACATGACTCATGATCTGATACTGTATCACACATTGCAACGTGACACTTCATAGTTTTCACACTGATTGAAAAGCATTGAGCTGAAAAATGAAAAAGTGACTATTAGCTTTAGCAAATAAACACATTTTTATATTAAAATTCTCTGTGCCTATCAGGTTGACACAATGCAGATGTACAGCAACTGAATAGTAATTCCCTGTTAGCTATATCAATTAAAATTCTCCTTAGACTCCAGTCTGCTGGTGAGTTTCTGTTTTTCCAAACAAATACTGGTATTATTCAGGTTTTTTTGTTTTTAATCAAGTGACCCTTAAAGGAACATAACATCTCCTGCTAAGAGAGTTTGGCAACACTTCGTGACTCCTATGTTTATAACGCTGTATTACATATAAAGCATGTAATGTTTTATAACAAATCATATAAACCATATGCAGGTCATTTTCTGTGCAATCTTGTCTCTAAAAGTGTTGGTTTCATTTGATAATACACATTTTAGCTTTTTCTGACAAAAATTTCATGAAAAAATGTTTGTGTTAAGACATGTTAAACATTAAATCATTTTTCTAAAAACTGATTTTCTTTCACAAACATTTTTTTCCTTGCAGTAAACAATGATCAATTATCCTGCCTTATTATATCACCATAACTCTACATTAGAACAACATTATAATCCATTAAAACTTGAAGAATCTAAACATCATCCCTGTGTAACTAGCTTGATAAGTCAGAAGATGCCTTGTAATTTCTTAAATTGTTATTGTTATTAAGCAGTGGGAAAATTTGTGTGTAGTAAAAATAATAATTAAAAGTACAAGTTTTTGTTTTGTTTATTCAAAACTTTTTAATTATAGTAATACATATTTAGGGACTTTTAAGTCTTTCAAGCCTTTATTTTTGTTTTTTAAATAGTTAAAGGGATATTTTAAAATATAATAAACTTCCACTCTCTTAATCAAATTTGAGATGCATTGGTATTACTGGTATCAGGCCACAGAATAACAATTAAGTATTTTTATGTTTTGAATTGTATATAACATTATAGTGTGTATATAGCATAATCATGGTCTGCATTTTCTGGCTGTTTTTTCAATGAAACATGTAAAGAAGAATTCGACAGAATTCCCTGAGATATTCAGGAGGTCACGGGTTTCTTGCTCATCAAGAGTTATCATAAGGAGGTGGGGGTTTCCCCTGCCTGGCGTAGCTGTGCACCTCCTCCAGGTGCGTCCAGGTGATTCCAGTGTTTAAATCTTGAGTTTTTCACTAGTGTTTCCTGTTCAGTTTTGAAGGTTCTATTCCTTGTGTCTTGTTGATTTATGTTTCCTCCCTGTGCCTCCGTTCTCTGTGATTACCTCACATGTTCCACCTGTGTCCTGCTATCTGTCCTAACCTGGTGTGTCCAATTATCCCCACCCTCCTTGTGCATTTAAGTCCATGTGCTCCCTTTGCTCCTTGTCAGATCGTTGTATGTACTTAGTACTGAGGTTCCCGTCAATTTCTTCTTGCTTGTGTTTTCTTGTTTGGTTGGATGTTCCTGACTTTGAAATATTTTGGAGTTCTGCTTTTGCCTTTTTGGATTGGTCTGCTAATACGGTCCCGGCATAAATTGTGATAAGAGCAGCAATGAAAACCCAACAACCAATGCAATTTGAACGAATAAATGAAAATCTGTTTTTTGTTAAAAACCCCTATGTTATTCTGTTAATTTACCTGTAACTATTTTATAGAAATAAATGCTGGAACCATTTCAGTGTCTTTTCACACATCCTGTCAGAGCTGAACTTTAATGGTAAGCTAACACCCACAGATAAAGCATTCAATTTATGGCACGGACTCTGTAGTCAGTGTTTCTGTAGCTTACCCAGGCCAAAAAGATGTTGATCGGAACATTAGACCATTTCCATGTAACACAATACACCTTTGCCCTTCCGCAGTCAATTAAAATCCAATGGGATCTTACCTCAGACAATCAGTTTTAGGATTATACAGAAACACAATACAAGCCAGCGGTGTCCTCCAATCAGCGGCGGCTTAATGGAATACCGTACTCATATTCGACACACAATTAATCTAATGACACCGCATCACAGTGGCATTGTGATGTAGATATTCATCATGGTAATTAGACAGCTATCCCAGGCATGACTTTGTGTGTTTGAGCAGCACATAGAACTCTAGAGCAGCTTAGTTTGATGGCTCCACTCATTATTAAGTCATATCCCAGAGCTATCCATATTTCATGCAACATGCTCATCTATCAGGGGCCCTCACCTGATAGGGGCCGTCTCATCGCCCTTGTCCAGCCATTCCTGTGGAGGGATGATGTACATGCACCACAGCCCCCAGTTGTAGCCATGGGCAGCGTTGGCATACTGCTGCACCTCGAATGTGTTGTACTTGATGTTGTCTATGGCAGGCAGGACGATGCGGGTGTGATCCTCCTTCATTCGGCTCAAAATGGGTTCAGCCCTTGCAGGATAAGAGAGAAGTTAAGAGCTGAGTTTTTGAAGCAAATACTCAGAAGCTTCACTGCACAAAAGGTGGAAGACAAAGAGCAAATGGAGAACAGTCTGCTACAGGGCAAAATAATAAAGTAGTTTACATTTTTCATTCTGTCCTGCAGAGGTTTGGAGTGTTAATATTGCAAGAGTGTTAGAATGAGTCTGGTCAAGGCCGACATAGATAATGTGACTAACTAGCAAAGTGAAAGCTATAAAGCTTTAAATATATATATATATATACACATCTATTTTTTTTTAAACACACTGTAGAGATGTATCCCGATTCCATTAAACGATGCCAGGAGCAGCTATGGATGACTGCATATGTTGTCTGAACTTTCACTAGAGCACTTTACATTGGTTTGCGGTCCGTTGAATCAGCATTCATGCAACATTCAAAATGTTTTCCCCTCTTGTTTACAATGTGAAGGCCTTAGAAAATGAGTTTTCTGTGGAACAACATACTATCGCAACCTATTTTGTATCTCCTGCTCATGAAAATTAAATGTCAAAATGTGACACTCCCGGTGAGAAACTTGATAAGAGGTAAAACCTGATAAAGGAAAACACATCAGGTGAAAAGTGAGGCTTAGCCTGCTGTTCAGGGAAACTCTCTCTCTCTCTTGAAGGTTAATCTATGAAAAGGGCCTTGCACACCACACTGCTCGCCTCATGGTTTTTGTAGCTTATGCTGAAACCCATTCTCTTATAGCAAATCAAATAGAGAGCAGGGGCCATATTATTAAAGGTATAGTGACTCTGAAAAGGCCAACTTTGGAGAACCTCTTCAGAATTATGGGGGGATTTAGGTCTCGATTCATGGAGTGTTTTAGAGCCTGATCCTGTGAAAAGGTGAAAAGAGTCATCAAGAGGATTTACAAAGAGCAAGTCTAGAATGCGGACACTGCTGTGTGTGTGTGTGTGTGTGTGTGTGTGTGTGTGTGTGTGTGTGTCTATCAAAATAAATGCATTAAACATTTGACTGTATGGAAAAGAGTAGACGTAGTCTCAGTATGCAGCATTCTAGCCAATCAAATCCTTGATGCCTCCTTTAGACGTCTGTAAGGTTGTTTACTTCATCCCAGAGAGAGGAATGATCCATTGTTTAATTTTTCCCATGCTTGGATTTACTTTCACAATGGAAAAAGCCAAACTGATATTGCAAAATGTCATGTGCATGTAAATACCAATTATGAGTCAGACTGTCAGGTAAAAAGGCAACAACCCTTTGGATTTTTGCAAAGCATTTGCTGTACAAATGCTTTGCTATACTGTCAATACGAATCAACATGTAACGTATAAAGTGGTACATCTGTGTAGGTTCTCATTCATCCATGTTATGGTAGTGTTTGGGTTCTCAGTTCAAAAGACCCAAAGTCCATACGCTTTTGACTCTAGCACTTCAGATGGCTAAGGGGCATGCTTCCTG
>KV751322.1:5997740-6015976 GCA_001698575.1 Mola mola | reverse complement strand
TTAAACTCACTCAGCTCTCACCTCTCGTCTCATACATGCATTTCTTGAACAGGTAGATGTCTTTATCAATTTAAACCATAGCATAGAATTAGCTTATTAAAAAAAGGTAAACTCATCCTAGTAATAATCATTCTATTGGAGAGTGCTGTCTCAGCCAGAAAATGGCCTGGCACCATATCAAAATCTTTGGGGTGGACAAACACCGAATATATCATAATAACCTCACTTGAAATCCTTCTGTGCTAAACACATGAAAAGCAAACCACAGCGACAAAGGTGAGAGAGGGCAGAGAAACAGCTTAGACCTCGTCGTGTTCAACATGATCTTTCCTTACCAGCCCGTGTTGAACTCGACATGGGCATCAAAGAAGCCCACGACGGGAGCCGTGGCTGCGTTCCAGCCGTGTATTCTGGCTCTGATGAGGCCCTCTCGCTTGCTGTTCCTCACAATCTTCACCAGGCCAGGGTAGCGTTTGTTCACATACTGGTCCAAGTTGAACTTCAGCTCCACTGAAAGAGGGCAGATTACAGGCAATATCCATTTAATTCACAGTCAGATTTACAGCATGGAAACACCAGGGCAGCTGTAGCAAATGATAACGTGTTTCTGAGACAAACCAATGCTAACGTTGAATTGTCTTGGCCTGAGTTGCCTTAGTGCCTTTAGTGTTCTTACTGCCCTAAAAGCTATGCAACTTGACTAACTTTAAAGAATTAACATGCATTTACAACATACAGAACAGGGTAAAAGAGTTTTGAGGCATAGCCCACAGTTATGAGCTCTGAAAAATGACATTTTTGATTAGTTGAGCACAGACGTTTACAACTGTAATTTAAAAAAAAACACAAAAAAAACTCTTTTACACCTTTTTATGTCAAGACCGTGAAAATTAGTGGGATTTTTTTGACACTTCATGACCCTTAAAACAATATAATGATGGTCGACAAATGTTGGCCATGAGGTTGACCAATCAAAAAGCTAAATTAGTCTGCTAGCTGGTGCTGGACAGATTTGGGCATCAAACACATGTAAAAATAAACAAAATTGGACTGATTATCAACCCCTATCTTAATGTTAACCCTGGTAACTAGTTTCGTCCTCATACCTTTCTTATGTATAGTCTTTGAGCTGGTTAAGACTGGCAGATTGATGTGATGAAAGGTTGAGGGGATTTGTTCAGTGGAAAAAGCAGAGCATTTAGCGAACCAAATTACTCAGAGATGAACTAGTCGCTGGCATTAAGGCTTGTGCAAAGAAAAGCTTCATCAAACACCTTAGAGGATACCACAGACAATATCTAAATTTGAATAATCACAAAATTAAAAAAATGGGATGCTAGTTAATATAATCTCAGAAGCATCACATCAGGGATAGCCTATAGAGCTAAAGGATTCTGTGACTTTACATAGATGAGGGCAGGTTCAAACAAACACAGAGTGTAACTTTCATATTTATGGAGAAATTTGTTTTTACCTTTGGTAACTTTGTTGTTGTGTTTTTTTTTTTTTAATTATAAAAGGCAATGCAGCATGTGTTTAATTTCACATTTCAAAGTTACAATGCCAGTTGCTGTACAGTGTGACTTTGCACTCGTCTTCTGATGTCTTTTTTCCAGCTAGATTAGAAACTCTCTCCTGCTCTGCTCTCTCAAATGACGCCGGTTGTCACTGCTGGAAAGAGAGCTGGCTGGGTAAACAGACAGTTGCCCAAAATTGGTGTCTGTGTTTCATCGGAGGATGGATGGGTGTACGAGTTTGTCCTCTGAGTTAATGCTGAGTGCTCCACTTTCTTGGGGTAATATTAATAAAGACACTTGTGGCGCACACCAGCTCCGAACAGCATCCACACCTAGCTATATGGAATGAAGATCAATGTCAAG
The DNA here is from genome assembly GCA_001698575.1 of Mola mola. Taxonomy (NCBI): domain Eukaryota; kingdom Metazoa; phylum Chordata; class Actinopteri; order Tetraodontiformes; family Molidae; genus Mola; species Mola mola. Next base: position 6,014,096 of record KV751322.1, on the reverse strand, counting down.
AGACTTTTTTCTGGCTGGAAGTCTCAACATATTTTAAAACAGGTGCTGATGCGAGGAGAGGGAATGAGTTTGGAAGCAGTGACCCTTGAATCAGGCAGCATTTGCTTTAATTTGGTGTCAAATGCTATCACTGAGTCATGAAACTGGGTATTTGTCGTCTTTTACAGCGTGGATGTGTTGCTATGTATTTCAGTTGTGCCCTTTTGGTGAACATGAACAAGCAGTGCTGTGGATCAGTGGTTAGCACTATTAAACTGTGCAGGTTCATTATTTCTGTATGGACCTCCTTCTGGCGGTGTGTATTTTATGACATTGTGCAATGGTATGCTTGTAAATGTACGTGAATATATCTGTCTCATATTGTTTGTCAAGTACGTAAGTCTCAAGTTTTACTTTGGCAATAATAGTTTATGAAAGTTTGGACCAAAAAATTCAATACGCAAATAAAAAAAACAACTCATTCTGATCCCAGATTAGCACATCCCAACCTGATGACATGCACCACTTGCATCTTATCTAGATCTGGTCTTGTTTGCACGTTCTCACGTTGGAAAGTATGTCCAACTTATGTGAAACTGACAAGGATGGCTTTATTTTGCAGCTACATCAGGAATTTCTTCCTGATTCTAAAAAGGTATCCCTTGTGTGTGGATGAGACATGATGGGCCGTTGATATCTGACGAGGTGTGGATGAGAGAGCTGTAACCAGTTACCCCTCCTTTCAGAGAGAGACTTAATGAACATGAGACCTGACCCTCTTCATCTCATTGCTATCCTTTGGTATAAAGCATCTCAGAGTGGCGGGTGCAAACATTTAGTGGAATTCAAAACTCTAATGCATGCAATTCAGCTTTACTGTATTCCCATTTGGCTCGTCCGTGGTAAGAAGTTACATTCTTCATCATTCTGGGTCCAAAGACTGTTGCGGTTTGGTTCTGTAGGCACCTCTGAAGGTTCTGAACCTTTCATCATCAGCCTACCCTGCAGCAACAATATGATTAAAGCTATTATAGAGCAATTATTACTGGGCTTTGCTGGAAAGGAGGAAAGTTATGAGTCTCCGTCTGATCCTTGGAAATAAAACACTGGACTGCATCCATGGGAGAAGAGGTATGGAGCAGAAAGTGTCTGCAAGAAAATGGAGTGCAACATTGCAAAGGACAAATAGCCATTTGTCAAACCGAACAATGAGTTACTGAATGCAAGGACTGCATGTATTAGGGTATTAGGGGATTATGGAAGACATTATGCTGAGGACGGATGACACAGAGGTATTGCACATTTTGATTTAAACTGCAGTAAAGCCTGAGAATTAACTTACAGGCTACAAAGCTTGAATTCTTTCCACCTCCTGTCTCCTTGTGCTCCCTAACACACAATATATCCATAACCTTACAGATAACCTACAGGCCTTCAGAGAGAAAATATTTACTTGTGCTCCACAAAGCACCTTCTTCAAACTGTGGATTAATGGACCTGTCTTGGACAGTGATACTGAAGCAGATCTGGAATCAATTGTTTGATCGGTCACATAGCAGACTAGTGAAGTTACCTAATGGGTAAACAAGTAATGTTACGCTCATTAAGTAGTCAAAAGATGTTTAGCTAAGGCTAAAATGTAACTGTGCTGCAGTGTAATCCTTCACTGTAACTGAGAGGCGCTTTAATCGTTTGTGCTTTGGCAATATGGAGGTCATCCACCTCTCACACATTTATTCAAAACAGCACAATGGTAAATGGGTTCATGATTTTGTTCTCGTCCATCCTTAACCTACTCCTAACATCGCTTAATCTAGATCACTTAAAATTCTGCTCAGGCACCACAATGTTTGACTTTGACTGAATCATAAATTATGAAAACATCAGGAACAGACTCCCTCACCTGCATTCAGTTCTTTTTCTCTGCTCTTATACTCTCTATTCTCAGCCATTAATTCATTGTAATTCTGGGTTATATTGTGGCAGTACTGGTTTCTCGAACTAAGGTGATCCAGGAGAGTGCCAAAGACTAGTTCGCAAAAACAAAAACGTGTTCACTGGGAATTCAAAATTGGTTTTCTTCTTCAGTAGTAATGGAACAAAAGTCTCTTTAATCAGCACTAAAGGAGCCCTGCAGCAGCCAACACAGTTGAAGGGTGAGTCTTTTACTCTAACTGAGAGCCGCAGACAAGAAGCTGAACAGCACAGAAAACAGGGCCTATAAAAAGAATAAGGCTTCTCAACTGACAGTGGTTCTTAAGGAGGGGCATCGTCACACCTGATCGGCCAAAACATGAGTACACCAATCTGCTCTCAATCCTTAATCAGAAGTCACTTGCTTAAGACTCATTTAACAACAAACACTAAGTAGAATGCTTACCTCTGTCACCCATCTCAATTTGCTCTAGAAAAAAATAATAACAAATACCACTGCCAGGGTTGATATAATTCAAGTTTTCCAAAACAGTATCCAAATTAGTTGTGGATCGCTACCAAAACTGCAGTTGTCTGGATCAGCTCTCCCAAAACTGTAATATTTATTTACTGGGACACATTCAACAAAACCTGTTCCTTAGTTTTTGTATTCAATGTCTGAATCTGATCCAGAACTATAGCTAGGATCTGGACCCGTCCCAAAATTTAAAATGTTTAAACTTTTTATTTACACAACATTTTTTAATAGAAATTAAATGTAATATTTATTTTTTTATTTAATTATTTGTAGTTGTGACTGCGTTTGAAAATTGATCCGGTTCCAGAAAAATTAATCACTTTGTTCTTGTGTGTGCACACCAAATTTTATCCCAGTCCGTTCACAACAAGGCACAAACATAACATCCTCCAACACAGATGGCAGAGGAAACTATTTGGAAAGAAAAATAAGAGGCAAAATAATGGGACTGCTGCTGTTCTACACATTGTACATACTTTCCACTCTTTTTTGATGGTAAGCAGAGACTGAATGCATACTAAGGGAGGTTTTACACTGCCATGTGAGTGAACTCTTGGGTATTAAGTACTCTTGATAACTGGAGAGTCGGTCTCTCATTCAGGAGCAGCCGATCTCTAATAGACCATAGAGAACAAAGCTGAGCTCCGCTGCACAGACAAAAGGCCGATCATTATATAGCACATAGCATAACAAATCTATTTTTTGTATGTCAATGTGTTCAGAAAAATTTCCTACAATATGTTAATGACGAATCCTCCACTCAGCTTTAATTCGATTTAATTTATATAATATTTAAAGTAATTCTGCTCCACTCGGAATTAATAATACAAGCTGTCCTAGACTGGTTCTTTTATTTCCTGTGTTCATTATATGAATCATTAAGTCATGAATTCGGTGTTCGTATTTACTGGGACTGAATCATGTAGGGTTCATTAAGCCTATCCTCCTAACATGGTGATCAACAATGAATCCTACCTCACACACACACACACACACAAACACACACCAGTACGTCATCAATGGAAATTTAGCTCAGCTCTGTGAATAAATCCCTCAGCCACCTATAAATGTCAGCGGCTGTCCCAGCAAAGAAAATGTGTCACAGCGACAAGGCAAACATGGTTCCCGTGCATGATGTGTTATGCCAGGAGTGAGTGTGGCTGTACCTCCACTCGTCTCGCTGAGCCTTGTTTAAATGAGAGTGGACAGACGGAGCCATCCAGAAAAGGTCAAGCAGTCTCGCCTGCATGTTAATTGTCTAATGTCAGAGCAGAGCCGGCTCCCAAGAAACAGCTCGCACATCTGCACAAATTATCATCACTGATGGCAAACATACTGTTAAGAGCCACCCACGGCTGCGTTGGTTCTAAGAATGGAACCTGAATATGACCTTATTAAACAAGACAAGTGGACAGTGACAGATTCATTGTTTAGCAGTCATGCAACGGTCAGCGAACTGCACGCAGCACTCTGATATTAAATGCGAGTCTTCACAACAAAGGTTACTAATGATGTGATAGGGGCAACAGTTTAGCTTTTCACTTGCTGCTTTTAATACACAGCATTCATCTGTTTGAATTTGTTATGTCTTCTGATTGGCGCTTAATTCAGCCAGTTCTGATGAGTGTCCGTGCCTGAGCGTTATTGTGGCAAAATGTGTGAATCATCAGGGTCTAATTAGCGAGAATGGGATGCCAGCTGTAATGACTCAGGATTTAAGACTCTTTTTTTGTCCGACACTGCGGTTTCATGGTCTTACATAGACTGAGTGATTGTAAAACTGCTGCATATGTGGCTACCATGGCACAATTGGTGACTTGGTTTCGCTTAAACTGCACCCTGTGATCACCAGGGGATCAGGGCAAATGAACTCAGCTCAGCTGGTGCTTTCATGAAAAAAGAAGAATACATTTGAAATTTGTAAGATGCTGTATGAAGCTTAAGGTAATTGCAGCTGGATGTTATTTCTTTGTTCACCACTATGGGCTTTCACATTGAAAAAAAGTAATTTAATCCTTTGTTAACATTACATTGATTGTCAAAGAAAAGAGAAAACTGTATAGAGGCAATTGTCAGGGGGCCTTATGGCCATCCTAAAAAGAAGAGCCGGTTAATTGCCCAGTTACAGAACCAAGGGAGAAACAGAACAATGGCAGCCCAATGGCAAAGAAAAAAAAAAAAAAAAACAGCAGACACAGAAAAAGAGAAATGATGATCCCGATTTAGTCATTGATTATTGGACATGTACTCTGTCTCTGAAGTCTGACCTGCCACCAACAAAAGAGGTATCAAATGAAAAGGGGGTAACAATACCAAGAAAACAACAGTAAGATCAGTGATGAGGATCAGTTGGAAAGAGAGAATTAAGATGCTGAATGTGCCTAAAAATCATTGAATCATCATATATTAATGAAAATGTGTAATTTCTTAACTGATTCTTTAAGCCGTAGGCTGTATAGAATCATGTTTGAGAACCACCGAGTTTAGTGACGTCTAAACTATTCACGATTTTATGATTAAATATTAAAACTCAGACAAAGATTGGGTCATGATCTGAGATGGGGTTTTTTCACACAGACTCTTGGTGGTGCTCAAAGTAGCCCCATCCAATAAACACAACGCTTACTCGTTCACTAATGGAGACTTTCCGTAGGGATGGCATTAAAGATTCAACAGAATCTAAAAGAAATAGAGGGTCGGGTAACCTTGTGCCAATGACTGACGGAGTCATTTTGAAGACTACACAGTGAGTTATCCTTCTTAAGACAACCCTCTGATCAAACTGAAGAGCCCTCAAGCCAGCTCCTCTGGCATACTTCAGGCCCTTGGGTAAGATGGGGATTCACGTCAAAGTCCACTGATACTCATGCAGGCTCATTCTGGAGATTTTGTTTGACTTTTTGCATTCCTACTAGCAGACATTTCCAAAATAGTAAGAAAAATAGGAATATAAATAATGAACGAATAAAGTTTGCATCAAAAAGAATTTAATCCACATCTTAGACTTATAATGTCTTCCCTAATATAATTCACCACCTTTCGCTCACCCTACCATCTTGTATGACCTTTCTAAGCCCCAACCCATCCTAGCGTCACCTCGGGCCCTTCAAAGATATGGGGAGGTTAAAAGATTATCCACGGCTCACACAGGCTTCCTTCCAATGGATGGGTTTTCTCCATTCGCCAACATAGTCCGTCAAATTGTAGTTTCTTCTTATCTGTGACCTTGAGTGTTTAATGCTGGCTTAGTTCCAGCGTGACAAACTTGGGGCTATTAAAGCGATGAGCTCCTCGTTACACCTAGAGATTGGCGCCAGTTTGAGCTGCTCCAAACCAAGTCAGCCGCCAAAAAATGTCCAGACCAGCACTCACATTACAGTGCTTAAGATTAGCCTGCAGGAGATTCATTCGAAACTGAATTGTTTTTTTCTTCTAACTTTTTTACAACAAGTATACATTTTTCAGCTAGTTGATGAGGCCATCTGTCTCCGCAGCCACATTACATCATGCTTGCTAGTTACCTAATGGACTGTGCCCAAACAGAGATGTGAGAGGTAAGCACCTTGATTTTAGAGAAGCAGAAAGAGACCATCGAGTGAGGGAGCCTATATTCTAACTGAAGACTAAACAGAATTTTTAAACAACGCTCCGATCAAGTGAATCATTATGGCCAACAAAGCCTGGACAGACCTAATCCTCAGTTCAGCTCTCCTGGTATTCATCATGTCTAGATGTGGTTCACCAATAGCTGCAAGAGGTCAAAAGGCTATTGCAAAAATATGGCAAGTGCGAAAATAGAAAAGGGATAGAGTTGTTAGATTTTCTTTGATCTGAATACATTAATTTACATTTTCAAATGTTTCTCACCAGCCATCTGCTGTAAGAATACAGGTTGTGTGAAACTAGGCCAGTTGTACAAATGAAAGCAGTTGTTGGTTGGTCTTTTCTCTAGCAGTAAAAAGTATACTTTAAACATTTCCAGCTACTATTCAAAGTTACAATTAAGGAAGGAGCTCTCCTTATATCTCAGAATCAAGTTTCTAAGGGCATTAGTTAGAAGGTAGTAGAGAAGACTTTAGGGAAAAAGACAGTGAAAAGTTTTTTGTTGTTGTTGTTATTTTTGCATAAGAAAATAACACTGTAGTATTCCAGAATTTATGCTTAAATAAGTTGCTACAGATACCCATACACATGCAATACCAACATTCTATGGCAGGGAGGAAAGGTTAAATATAATAAAATGCAATACAGCGAGAAAATATTGCAATCTTTATCATGAAAATGAAGCTGTCCTTCCAAATTGCATTTCACGAAACCCTTGTGCAAGTGAACATGACTTGGGCAGGCTGACATACTGACGTATTGAGATGAAGGCTTGGCTCTATTTTTGTCTGGTCACTGGTTTATGACAACTTCCTGTTAAATGGTAGGCAGTTAAGCATCAGTGGGGAGCGGAGGCACGCCAGTGGTGACTCCTGCTTGGCTTTCTTTCAGTATGTTATTCATGCACCCTTTTTCTCTACCAGCCTGGGGGAGGCGGGCCTGTTACTGTGTGCCAAGTGAAGGAGGGCCAAGTGTCGCCTGGAATCTAGTTCTTTGTCCCTCCTTCTCCAAACAGCAAAGCCTTTGGGACGTGGAACTTGCATCGTCAGCTGTGGGTGTCATGTTGTAGAGGCAAGTGCATTTAACCAGATCGCCATGGAGACAGTAGTGCAGCAGTTTAGTTAAAAACAAGACAAATCCCATCCCCGATCTCTATCTTTTTTTAAAAATCTATTTTTAAAACCTGGCGTGGAAGCATACACGCCTTTGACTGTTCAACCCAAAACCACACACACAACTTAGAAAACTGTCACACACAGTCAAGCAAACGTGCACATACTGTACCAAAATATGTACAGGAACCACTGCATTAAACTACTTCACTCACGCCACAGTTTACATTCCACTGAGGAAGACAAAACAAACATTATGACTGTCTAAACTGAATAAGCAAATCTACAGCATCAGACAATGTTAAATTGCAGCTTCTGCAGGTTTTATGACATAAAGTCTGACTGGACAGATTAGACGAGCGAAAATTTACCACAATGCAAAAAGAAAATGATAAGAAACGTGCTGGACCAAATTTTTAGAGTAACTAACATTGGTCATGTCCAGCAGATTATCCCTGTCTCGGCCAGGAATTAAAAGTACACGGAAGTAAACCTTTAAACAGCTATCTTTATGTATTTCAATCCTATTAATTATGCTGTAAAAGCTCTTACCGCTGTCACTGTTGTCATCGACCAGGATGATCTCCTTGAGCAGGTGTGCTGGCGTGTGGTTGACCACGCTGTGGACAGAGCGCAGGATCACTGACAGTGCCTCATTCACAAAGATGAAGACCACAGAGATCTGAGGAAGGTCCTCTTGGTACGTCAGCTGCTTACACCTGTTAAAATAGATTCAAGGTTATAAGTAAGTGCTAAGACTGGACTTTACTGTTTGAGTGTATTATTGAGAATATGTACACAGTTAGGCCCCTAATTATTTGGACAATGACACAAATGTCAACTGCGGATGCAATCGCTTCCTGTTTGTTTCCGCCTGCAGCTTTTGTCTTCAGTTACTGAAAAGCTGCTCTGTCAGGTCAAGATCAGATTATTGATTGTCCACCGAAGACTATCTCATTTCTTTGCCATTTTGTTCTTTTGTTAAGATCTTGGGTTGCATACGCAGTATGTTTTGAGTCGCAATTGATCTGCGATGTGAATCGCCATCATGTCAGTTTAGTAGAATTTGGCTGAATGTGAGCAGAAGGTACAGCCTTATAGACCTCAGAATTCGGATACTTCCATCAGCAGTCAGATCATCAATAAACACCAGTGACCATGTTTCTCTGGCAGCCATATATGCCCATGCCATAACAATGCCTCAACCATGTTGGACTAATAAAGTGTTATGCTTTGGATCATGAAGTGTTCTTTTCCTTCTGTGCAGTTTTCTCTTCTCATCATTCATGCAACGTTTCATCTGGCTTTCATTTATCCCGATAATCTCATTCTGGAACGTAGGAGGCTTTTTTTTTTTTTTTTCAATGTTTTTAGCAAACTCTAATCTGGCTTTCTAGTATTACCTGTGTTACCAGGGATTTGCTCCATGCTGTAAATCTGTATTTACGTTCATGAAGGGTATTCCTGATTGTAGACTTTGTCAATCATATGTCTACCTTCTTGAGAGCATTCTTGACTTGGCTGGATGTTGTGAAGTGGTTTTTCTTCGCCAAGGAAATAATTATGCAATCATCCTCTTTAGGTGCCCTCTGTAGTCTTCCAGGCGTTTTGTTGTTGCTGAACATACCAGAATGTACCAAACTTTTGATTTGTTCACCCCTGAAGTGTTGGCTATCACATTTAATTTTGTTTTTCAGCCCACCAATGGCCTCCTTAACTTACATTGATATCTCCTTGGACTTTATATTGATTGCTCCTGTCAAACAGCTATTATATGCCATTAAACACCTAAAACGACTCCAGACCTTTTTTCTGCTTCACTTGTCTTCAATTAACGAGAGAACAACTGACCATGAAACTGCTTGTCAGTCAACTGTCTCAATACTTCCCTTGATAGCCCCTGATAAAGGAGGTACCAAATAAAAAGGTTAATGCCATAGTTCTTGATTGTTTCATATCAAATCCCGTGTTGTGGTGGGGGTATAGAGGCAAAAAAATAAAACTGTGTCATTTTCCACAAAGTCCAGGTTTTTCATAGCAGTAAGCTGTCACAATGTCATGTAGGGCAGTACACTCAGCTTGGTTTAGCTAGGTAGCATTTGCAAAGAGCTGAATAACAAAACTGGTTGTCATGGTTTAATGGCTTATCTTAGGGGAGAGACTATTAAAAAGAGAAAACAGCAGCCTGGGTGACTCCACAGGTATGAAAAAACATTGAAATATTCAATTCATTGGAATTTTGTAGCCTGTCCTTCACCTTTTCCAGGCTTTGTACTAAGTCATTTTGACGTAAGGTCATGTGCAAATGTCAATAATTACCAGTAATAATTTAAACAGAAATGAAAATGAAATTAAGACAACATGACACAGCTCCTTTGATAGTGTGTGCTTCTAATAACTCATAAGGGGCCCTACAACACAATGGCTCCATTCCACTTAGATGAGCCTGCGAAAAGTGCAGTAGCAGAGCCCTGGAACTGGAACACTTGCACTAAATAGGATGCACATATACCTTTAATTAATGAGATTAGCTACACCCAGCATGGTCTTTTAGATGATTGTAAGTGAGCCTTCTTGTTTACTTTTTGGAGTTTAAGACGCCTTTTGTGCATTGCAAAAACTAGCACTTTTCTAAGAAACAGTTCGAAGGCCCACATTTGTTTGATAGTGATGCTGGATCTCCTAGACCTAAATGTTTTGTACTGCACTGTGACTACTGCTGCAATATATTTGTCAGATACCACATGCTGAGCAGAACATACACTCCTCCAAGGTCAGGAGAACAGAAGAGGAATTTGTGTATTTCTTTCTTGATTTGTCAGGTTCATGAATAAGTGCTATTTTGTAATACCCACTGGCTGCAATTGCAAGTCATTGCAATACATAGCTCAGTTCAATTACTTTTTTAGATACTTTATATATAACTCACTCACTCATTAAGGCTAAAGGTTATCTATATTTAAGCAAACCTCGCCTGCTAGACTTCAGTTAATTCATCAAGCGGTCACGGAATCAATGAACGTGACTTCTTGGACATGTTTATGGCTTTGGTCGGACAAATAATGTGGCTTACTGCGCATTCAAATGTGCTATCAGACCGGAGTGGAGGAACAGAAACCAATATTTTTTGATTAGCCGGCAGACAGCTGGTGGGAGCCGTATCGTTGTGAATGACAGCGCAATGGACCATAATGAGGAGTTTCTAAAGGAATTTTTACACATGGAGTCAAGGAGAGCCCAGAGTTTGTTTATAAAAGCTTGGGGGTTTAAAGGTGGATTTATCTTCACTCTCATTTCCTTGAGAGAACTCACTCTGTGCCCCCCAGTGCCCACTGTTGCATACTAGCTAGAGGCTAACACACAGTTTGGGACAGTCTTGTGCATGTAAATATAATAAACACAAATTAACCTTAATAAATATGACAAGGCAAAACGTTTCTTCACTTTCTGCAGGAACATAGCATTGCACAGTTTCTGAATGTAACGCAGAATAACCTAGCTTAGATTAAACTTCTGTAGGTGTCTGTAGGTTTCAGCAGCCAACTTTTTTGAATTTAAATTAGCCAGGAGTCAGGTAAAGCCAAGATGGCAACAGCCAAATATACCACTGAGCTTCAGTACATCTCTTCAGAAATCCTTGGGTGTTTTACTCATATTCCTCTCTCCATTATTTATTATACAATAAAGGCGAAAACTACTGAAATTGTATGTCTTGAATAAAATATAATATAAAACTGTCAATGAGTGTTCTGCATTCTACTGAATGATCTTATGAGATGAAACACAATATCTAGCGTCCTCAGTAAGAAATGCCGATTTAGGCTGACTCGACAGTCATGTTTGTGACTTGGTGAAGCTATATTTAGGTTATTTATTGACATAAATAATAAGATGGCCATCTTCTCCTGGTGACGTTATTTAGAGCTGCGGATCCAATCCACATTTTACCCCATTTTTATAGGCCCAAATTATTAAATACAACAAAAACTGATTAGAAAAATTAACACTCGAGCAGACACAAAAAAGCTCTTACCACAGTCTAAATCGAGCAGAGGTCAGGCACCTAAAAAAAACCAAACTGGCTTCATCCTGTGCTGCTGTGAGAATTCATTATTCAGAAAAAATGTAAATTAAAAAGTACGTGTTTGTGCTGAATATGCCTGTGCTGACAGGCAGAAAGTCATCAGAAATTGGAATAATGTTAGAAGGAAATTAAATGGCAGGTTTTAAGTTAATGATAGAAGATTCAAATCTCTGTTCGAACATGAGCCTAAATATCATTAAGCTCATCATGATATTGAAAACTCTGTAACAAGTGTGAATCTCCATCTGTTATTTTTCTCGCCTCTTTCCTTTGATTTCATGCAGGTACTCCTGACCTCTCCTGAAGGCCTCTCATTGGATTCCTACCTCACTGACATTACATGGATGCCGTTAACAAAATGTACCCACCACATCATGTGCAGTAATTTAACATGCAGCACATTCACTTGGTGGGTCTTGCGTGTCACCCTCGCACACTCGGCCTCAGTAAAATCCCTTCACTCTCCTCCGCTGATAATCTCAAGTCTGTTCAACTCTGCTGTCATTTCCACCAAAATGTGACATTGTCTCACAGACATTCTGTGAAGCCACAGAATGACAGTATTGACTGGACAAAAGCTGATTCCTGTGGCATCTTGTGAATCTTTCCACTCTGGCCCACTTTGCCTCTGAAGGCAATAGCTGACAAATGCATTTCACTTCTGTTTCCCCCTGTATTCATGTATCTTATTCAGCTGTGCTGACTCATTATGTAGGTATAATGAGGTGGCCAATGTAATTGTTGTGCTCTGAATTATTTACAAGAGAGTTTGCCTGTAATGTAACACTTGTAATATTGTTCCACATTTGAATTTCAAGTTAACATAAAACGAACTATAGTGTAAATCGACATGCGTTTCAATTGACTAAATCCCGTTGAAGTCGCTCTCCACAGTGTTGAGGACGTTAAATGGCCCAATAGTGTTAATGAGACATTATACTGATTTGTCAGAATGTCTCACATGCTGTCAGAGATTATGGGATGTGATGGAGGCACCACACGGGGAGGAAATTCAGTCCTGCAAATCTGTGCTTGGCAAGGTTCTTATTTAAATTTTAACAGCCTCATCATCCTGAATCACAAATGGGGCTGCTACAAGAGAGCATTCGTAAGATAAACTAATAAGGTTGGGCAAACCTGTATAGTTCTTCATGCTCAAATCAAACTGTAGTGCTCTATACAACCCCAGGAAGTGACGACTGAATGTACAGCAAAATGTATACATTTTGGTGCGGCAAAGCAACCTTGAATGCATTTGGTTCAAAGACACTGTGTCTGCTGCTCTACCACGCTTGCTGTGAGCCATCTGAACTCTACTGGTGCTCAGCGAGCTGATACCCCAATGAACTGGGATGTCAGCCTGAGTCAGCAGCATCCACTGGGTCAGGCCACAGGGGGGATGGCCACAGCAGATGGATCTCAGTATGGTGCTAAAGTTACATCCTCCTCTCTCCACCCAGTCGAACCCCCCCCCTCATACTTCACAGCCAATAGTTTCTCTTAGCGAGTGTGTGTGTGTGTTTGTGTGCCTCTGTGCATAGCAGGCATGTGTTAGCAGCTTCTCACCTTTTTACATTGAGAGCTGGCAGGAGAGGAACTAGCAATAATGTAGGAGGACACAACAGATGGTATCTTATTTACTTGTGAAATTGTATAGTAATTGCTTTGCATATCACTTTAAAAATGTGTTAAACTGCATTTTTAAAATGACTGTGTACTTTCCCTTTGGATTTTATAGCGCACATTAATGTAATACACCACACCCGAGGAAGGTACATCAGTTGCAAATTTAAATTTAAATACTAATTATCTCATTTTTCTAATGCAGACTGTTGCAGTCTTCCTGAAACTGTCGGTTAAATGTAAAAACGGTTGTTTACTTGTACTACTTTGGACACTATCTTACCTGTTGAGATTAATTTTCTAGCGGACAAAACTTGTTAAAGTGAGAAAAATCTTATGGAGGACATCTGATATGTTAAGCCTTAAACGGTCAGTGGTTATTTGATCAAAGTAAAAAAGTGGCATTGTAGTAATTGTAAAAAATAAGTTACAATAATATGTACAATGTAAATGACTTAGATACATGATAAATATATCTAAATAATAACAAACATGCTAATGCTTAGCAATACTTTATTTTCATCGGACACAATCCATTCACAGCTTTTTACCAGCATCAGAAATATGTTGTTGTTTCTGTTGTTGATTTAGGATACCACTGGCATGTACGCATGTTTGCGGGCTACTTGGCAAAGTAGCTAATGGCTTAATGGCATAATACAACATAATCAAACATTCCCTCTTCTTTAAGCTCTGTTTGGTGTCTACCAGCTCCTGATAAAACCTCTGCTGTTAAACTAAAATGTTCATCTACGTTGACCAACTAAATTTGCTTATCTGTCATTTTTGCTGGGCAGGTACTCTAGGCTACAATCTTTTTTTTTTCATTTTTAAGATATTCGTTGCTGAAAATAACTGTTGCAGGACAACTACACCATGAGAGCACAGTTTGAGTTGCTGGGAAATAAAGAACAAAACAACAAGTGTGTGTTCATCCACTGATGAACAACGTCACCTCATATCAGCTATGAAAATACTGAACATGTTTAAAACTAGTCGCTGCACATACAGTGTGTTACGGTGCTAGTTTATAGCTAATTAAAGCCCTGTGGTTTAATTGTTCAATCCAAACGCAGCTCCATTTCCCTTTGTTGTCATTCATTTTTATCAGTTAATCTGCTTGATTCTTTGATTTGTGTGACACCGCGTTGGGTTTTTAAAGTGGTTGCAAAAGTGAGGCTAAAACATCTTGATGGCCTCCTGGTGGTTGACTGCGTTATAGGACATGAACTCAAACTACAGCTCAAAGATATACATATACTATTTATGATAATGATTAGGAGGCGGATGGAAATACTGGGACTCCAGTCACTATACTCCGGCTCCAAATGGTGTCACAAGCGCAAGATGGCAGCGCTCATATCCACGATATTTTTGCTTCATTTTTGTACAGTGGGAGGAAGTGGAGAAGCTTCATCCATCTTTATTTATGCCCAAGCATCCCACACATACCCGAGAAGCACTGGAGCATCATTAGTTTTATTACTAACAAGACACCTATTCTAAAATATTGGCATTGATGCATAGGACTGACAATCTGCTGCCTGTAATTTCACTGGCCAAGCAAGTTAGTGCTTGATGTTCTGAACTGGGAGAGCTTAATTTCACGCACCGTTATCAATCACACACGTTGCCACAGCCCACATGCCTCCGACAGGCGAGGTAATAAAAGGAAAGACCAAGCCAAGGAGAGTGTTTATGATGGAGCGCGCAGCGTACGTCTGTCTATACTTTAAGGCCTGCTCTGGCACTCTATTCGAAAGAGTAAATGCACAAGTATTTTGATTGATAACCCCTTCACTGTATCATTTCAGGCCTTCCCTGGACGTTTATGCTCTCCCTCAGCAACTCCTTTGGTCCCACTCACAGCTTTCTCCATCGCGTCTCTCAATCAGTCATGCCAGGTCTATAAATACAATCAGTCTGAGTGGGGACTTTGCACTGCTTCGCTCCTTTGCAGAGACGCAGCCATGACATGGCAAGTGCATGAAACACAGTAGAGTATATTTTTCCCCTTTCCGGTTATACAATTACTCGTGGGTGTAGATTTAATGAATATGAACTGAGTAATGTCTTGGAAATGTCAGAAGGGGGTACGGCAAGCTTATCGCTTTTAGTAGAGATGTGTCGTGAGGCTGGATTTCAGCGCCGAGATCCTAAGTGATATTGTAGTTCCATTGCCCTAGTTACTGTATCCGATTTAGGTCATCAGTCAACCTTAAATGTCTACCTGTCTGCAGTAGCGGAGAAGCCCAGTAAAGCCTTAACAGGATGAAAGATCGACTCATCTGTTTCTAATGGGGCTGAGCTCACTGGACAGCACTCATAATTTGACCCGGAACAAGCTTTGTCAGAAACGGAGCGGCAGATTGAGATGCGTTTCCTCTCACATCTCCCCCTCTCTCCCCCTTTTCCCGCCGGCCGCTCGTATTCACTGTGAAATTTTGCATTAACCTCTTGTAACCCACGCAGCATAGGCAACACCAAAGCAACTTTCCAATCCACAAGCACTCCTCTCAGAAAGATAATCGTTTGCCTTGTCATTTCTACACCCGCCCAACCCCCCATCCAGGAGATAAACTCTAGCACTAGAAAGAGCAACAATTTGCAGCAGGAGCTCGAGCTTCGTGGAGACCTTTCGATCCCATTCTGCAATATCAGACGGTCCCAGAGATGAGGTAAGCCTGTTTCTTCAGCCTCGCTCTCTGGTTATCACCCTCCCACAGGCAGGCAAACACAGGGCGACGGGTCCTTGGGAAAAGCAGATCATCTAGTTTCGGGTTTGACAGCTATTTTGACAAAATATAAATCAAATCTTTGGCAAAGTGACAACAGAGATGAAGGTGTGACTAGGTGTAATTGAATAAGATTCCACCGGCTGGAGGAGAAATGGAGGCAGAAAATCAGGTTTCATGCCTTAAATTGCATTTTCCTATTTATGAGTGACAAGACACATTTAGGATCTTTTTGTTTCTTTGGCGGGCATCGGTAATCTTATCAGTTTCCCTGCCTGTCTAGTTTTTTTTCCTCACATCCCAGTGAGCTGTTATCGTACCTTAGCTTGCTAAGGACAGCAAATAGCAGGCCCAGAGTGGCCCATAATATAGAGTCTGTTTAAGCCTCTTGGTATCCCAGTTAAGAATGTCACATGCAGAGGTGAAGGGCACAAGAGAGAAACACACACCAGAGGACAGTGAAAGAGGATTACAGGTTTTTGTGCCTGAGACAATTGCGGCTGTAATTATTATGAATTGAGTTTTGCTAGAGACAGCTGGTTTAAAAAGAGAGCGGCTGCGAATTGTTCAGTCACGGCGATGGCTTTGGCAGTCATCAGAGTCCCCAGCTCCATGACTCCTGTCCAATTAAATGCCCATTAAACACCTCTTGCCCAGCGGACATAATAATGGAAGCAGAATTAGAAATCAGAAATATGTCCCTCACACTGTGGTGCAGAGTACTGCATCAGGTGAGAATACACTGACACAAATGATCCAAGAGGTGTA
>KV751322.1:5961192-5988527 GCA_001698575.1 Mola mola | reverse complement strand
TTAAATAAATAAGATAAAAGTGCAGAGAAGCTAAGAAAATCCATTTACGGCATTAATCATCCATTCTGCCATAAAGGCCTCGGCTTATATGTCTCTCCATCTTTTGATCTCATCATTAAATGTTTGTAAATGAATCACCGCGTGACTCTGGGCCGGTATAAATAAGACGAAGGCTCACTCCGTCTGACTGCGGATTGCCAGGTTGGCAGCTGAATTCATTATTGTGATTCCTCAAGGCATGCGCTGAATTGATTCCTATCTGTTTCTGAAACTGTTTTGTCGAACCGGAGCCTCATCTCCATATTGTTATTGGAATATATTTCATTTCATCAGGCGTCCCTGCAGCTGCCTCCGTTACTCACTGCACAGCAACAACGTATGGGCACATGGCGATGGCGTATCATTAAGATACAGTCGGAGCGTAAGAGTGTGTGTCAGGGTGGAAGAGAGAGTGTAACATTTCTCATAAACTCTTTGCCCCACCTTCTGTGCCATAATTGGGCATTATAGATAAGAGTCATTTGTGGTGCTGCAGCTGGGCCTGTGAGGCTGCCATCCCATCAGCACCTACGCATGGGGACAAGGCCAGGAGTGACATGCATGGCTGATGACAACAGCCCCGGTAGGACTGTGCGCTGAGAGGCAAACAAACTGGATGTGCCATCCAGTGCTAGGTGGAGCAGTAAACTCAAAAGCATTTGTTGTTCGGAGCGATCTGACTTTTTTAAGGAGCCTATTTTTAGAGCATGTCTGCTTCTGGTGACAGAACAGAGAGGGAATGAAATAAGAGCCAGGTAGCTTCATCTGATCCAATTTAAGTTTGACCTTAAGGCCTCATCAAATGCCCATGATCATGTTTTTCTTTCTTTATTAGACATTTTAGCTGGACTGGACTCAATCCTGGACTGCCCTTGAAAGACTCCACAGAGGAGGTGGGTGAGAGGAGGAGACGGTTGGCCAAGCTGGCATCAGTCACGGACAACACATCTCACATCCTGCATGAGACTGAGGGGCCCTTCAGCAGCTCCTTAAGCGGCAGACGGTGCAAGAAGAAGCGCCACCGCAGGTCCTTCATCTTGACAGCAGTCACACTCGTGCTGCCTCTCTGTCACCTTAAGCCAACATGAAAGCAACTGTGTTCTTCTTTATCTCAGAAAATGTATTCATATCTATACAAACAATGCATGTTTGATGTATACACATACTGTATTATATAATTGTATGCTGTGTATTTTTAACAAAGTGCAGCTCCTTTCTGTATCTTTTATGTATCTGGTGCAATCCAATCCTGCACCAATTTTTATGTTCAGAATTATAGTTTATATTAAATTATAAGTTTTACGCACTGTAGTTTGTTTACTAATTTTTTATACTTAATGTCCCTGCTGGTGGATCAGTAATGTCCATATGTCGAATTGCTGTCCATGGAACTGCGCAACCTAAACTCAGAGGTGTAGGAAATGGATTTATGTCTTCTGAAACATAATCGGCAGTCATTAGCATTCCAACGAGTCAAACGTGTTCCTGATGCGACAAAGCTTTCACTCCTTTCCTGTCTGTAAATGGCCAAACCAAATATTTTACATTCATCCTTATCATACAGCGACTTCACAGTAGCTTTATGATGAATCAAGAAAATGCATTTCTACACGTCTTCTGCATCTATGGATCATTAACAGGAAGGGGGACTGTTTCAATATAACATGTAGCCTTTAGTCTTTTAACACAATGTTGAAAATGTAGCAACCAAGTGCATGTTTGGGAAGTGATTTTCTTATTGAAGTCAGCTGGGAACATTAGAAAGTCAACCTCTGAAGGCCTTTTTACTAATGCTGCGTTTTTGCGATATCAGAAAAACATTGTGGGGATTAAAGCCTTTCCCAAACTACATGAACGACCTCTCTGAGAGAATTTTATGACTTAATTTGCAACTTTGGCGTCATAAATGCATAAACATCGCAAACTTGAAGGTTACCAGCCAGAAATGATACAATCTGCTCCTTCCACTGTCTGAAATCAAGTGATAAACCTGCTACTTCCGATGTAACAGTAATAACAATACATAATACATAATGACTTTTTATCGTTTAGCCTCAAAGTGCATCTGTCCCTCTTTAAACAACAGCGGTCAATCTTATTTGTGAGCAGTGTTCATTTTGGAAAGGGCTTTAGCAGGTAAGTCGCGGCAAGTAGGCATTTGCTGCATCTAATGCAGTACTTGAGGTCAAAACGCTGGTTCATAAGCTTGTTAACAAGCTTAAAACCCCCTCATCTGATAATACAAAGAGAGTGGCATCCACACAGAAACACAGCGCTGCCGATAACCCTCACGCTGCTCATTTCTTGGAAGGACGGGCAGCTGGTAAAGCTTGACCGTTGTTTTCTCATTGGAACTCTGGTGACGATCCATCAGATAACCATAAAAGAGAATTCTGTGACTTGTTTATGTCCTTCAAATCTAATTGGACCTCTGCTGCAGCTCCCACAGCATGCCATTGGTAGGCAATAAACAACAAAGGGAATGGACAATTACTGCATATCTTTGCCGGACATGGTAATGGTTATTGGCGCGTTGAGTCCTCCTCTCACCATATTATTCCCAGTGTTCCCAGAATACAATTTGTGCTCTGTGCCCAATTTGGGAAAAGGGGCAGGCACCCGTGATATCAGAATGTGATTAAGTACGCCATTAAAGAGCGCAAGACAAATCATGGCAGGATTGTGACAGCCAGCAAACGTTTCCAGCCTGTGCCTGCTCCATGTACACATTGCCGCTGTCACTGGAAAATTATGAAACGGCAATTAAAAACCTTTTCTTCCTCTTTCAGACGTGGATCGTGTAAAAAATGGTGTGTGCCTGTAGAGTTTGTTTGTTCAGACAGGAATTTATGACCCTTGCAATAAATGTCCCTGCTAATGAATTCAGACATTTTCTGAAATCTCTTTGTTTAATTCATTTTAGCCTTGCACCTAAGTTGAAGATGCTTTTATTCCTCTCCATCCCTTTGTTGACTGGAGGCAACGGTGCCAGGTTTGCACTTAGTTCATTGCTTGTTCCTCTCCCGGGTAAAAGCTCTGTAAATTGTGTTCCAACTACTTGGACCCAAGAGTTATGAAACAAAAATTCCCCTGCTTTGGCTGGCTTTTTCTAGCCTAAGAGCAGGTGGATACCTTTGGGCCAAAACGCAGGGATTAATTCAACACCAAATACAAACAATTCACGGTTTAAAATCCAACCACTCAATGAGACAAATTGTCAAAACTAATCTAAAATGTCCCACCCATCTTGCACCCAAAAGAAAAAAAGTTGAGTCAGTCAAGTATTTTATCGCTCTATAAAGAATTTGGCAGGCGCGGTGTGTCCGGCAGCACTGTGGGACAGAAACTGTGGGGTCTACTGACTTTCTTTCTTTGTTTCTTTGTCTCTGTGAGAAGATGCACTGAATTTTTTGAGAGGCAGAGCCTGTTGGCTGGACGCCAGATTGCAAGTGTAACTCAGAGTGACAGAACGAGCCTCAAATAGCTGCCGAAGCTCAGGCATAACAACAAGCTCATGCAGAAACTGTCAACAGTCACACTGTTTCGGGGGCCACGGTGCTGTGAAACCTCCTTAAAAAAAAGCCAAATGGAGCGTCAGGCCACTTTTCTTTTTTCCCGCATCCTCCAGCCAAATATCTTCAAAAGCTGAAGCGTAAAACTTGCTTTGCTATTTATTTATTTATTTATTTATTTGAGGCTGACTTGGAGTTAAAAGGGCATGAAGGGATCTGTGACCTCTGCTGGTGAGCAGCCTGAAATACAACAACACAAGCTGAGCCTCCCATCTCCCACACAACCACTGGAGCCTGCAATTTACATCCGGGATAAAGTCACGATTTTCCATAGGGAAACAGTAAGCTAAATACAAATTCAAACTTTATTGGCAGATAAGACATCCATTAGTAACAACTTGCTAAGCTCTAAAACTCCAGTGAGCTGATTTGTCAGTATTTGGCTTGCGACCAGGAGGTTTTGGCTGAGGTGAAACATCACAGGTTCGAAACATGTCCCTCGTGACTGTGGAGTCAATAGGTTGGAGTATCCTCCATTAGCTAAAACGTCTGCGGAAGAGAGGTCTTATTAAATGCGTGCGCTCGTACTAGAATATATTAAAATATATGCAGTATATATAGATTTTTTTTTTTTAATCGTGGCATATATTTTCAAAAGGAAGGAAGGTGATTGTAGTGATCTCGGGGTCAGGTCGATAAACACCGCAGCCTTTAAGTCAAGTGAACCGTTTCTCATCACTGATGTCGTCTCGAAGCACCTGCCCAGCGGACATGATCATGTCTGGAAACTGTACTTGTGGTCCTAATTATAACCCGATTTTTTTAGTTGTTGTTTTTTATTTTTTAATATATATTTACATTCCCTCTTGTAAATGCTCATGTTCATTATCTCTCCATTTCTCTCTGGGAAATTACAACATTTTGACATTTAGCAGATACAATTGACTTAAGAGCTCATCTTAACTGATAATTAAATTACGTACACTGCATTCTGTAGCTTGGATGTGACTCTAAAATGAATTTTAAGAGTGATAATTTGAATCCCTAGGAAGTTCTCCTATAATGAATTAAGAATGTGGGAACATTTCATGCACTGCATCCGGTCTTTTCAATCTTCTGCGTGAACGGGGCCAAACACAGGCCTGTTTTTGTATCTTAACCATCAGCTGTCATTGTGTGTGTAATTTCCCACAGGAGAGGGCAGGCAGCGTGAGGATGCCTGAGTCACATGTAACCCTAACCTGATTTTAAAGACTGCTGCTCCACTGAGGACACCGGATCTGGCCCGCAGACTAATGGGCATGTAATGAAATACAAGTCTGTCATTCTGTTGTTGAGACAGACTCTCTTTTAGAAAAAAAAAAAAAAACCCAACAACTTCTTTTTGAATCTGATTTGTTCCTCCAGCGCAGCCTGCGGAGAAATGAGCTGGGACACAAACTTCCTCTGAGCGGGATTCTGCACAGATCTGCGTGCATCCATTCTCAAAAGTGCACGGCTGGAGTTAACGAGTCAGCCACGGGTCGGATGCTGCTGCTGATCCTGCTGCTGCAGTGAGGGGGTAAGGGGGTGAGGGGGGTGAGGGTCTGCCTCACGCTCTGACGGGCTGTTCAAGTAACAGCCCAATGATGCCTATCAGCACGGATGTTGCATATGCCACGCATTGCACTGTGATGCATCACCCTGCTCCATTAGCTTCTTAACAGACTGGTTTAGTGCCTCACAGGCAGCAGACCTGAACTGTGTTTCATGTGCAACATGAAGTTGACCTCTTGTTGTTTTTACCAGAGAAATGGGGCTGAAAAGCATCACCCCAACGCACGCACCTTTGCACATCTGTCATGAAGTTATAAAAGTGCTCCATTATGGTGACCTCCACGCCTACCGTTCAGCTGGTTGTAGACCACGTCCTCCAGCTTCTCCAGCCTCTGGAGAATAGACTGCCGGTCCGCCAAGTTGGAAACTTTGCCATTCCTGGCGCGCAGCCTCTGGTCGGAGATGCGCCCTATCTGGATGAGCTCCTCGGATCGGTCCTGGATCCGGCAGTAGACCGAGAACAGGATAATCCCCACGAACACAAGGATGTTGACGGTCAGCAGAGTTTTGATTTTGCGTGCCACAGCCATGAAAGAGGAATATCGTCTGGCTGACTCAGTCAAGCCCCGCAGCTGCGCGTGTGCGGTGGCCTGCTTTCGCCACCTTACTGAGAGAGGAGGGACCAGCTTCTGTGCACGGCGGACCCGTTCAGCACCACGAACAGCTCAGCAGGCTCCGTCACGTGGCGGCTCAAGGTGGAGGAAGGTTGGGTGGAAAGGTGGCGGGAGCTCAGCACCGGGCTACCGAGCTACACAGTCCAAGCCAGGAACGCATCTTCTCCGGCAGCCCCGCGGCAGTTGCAGAACACCTCTCCCCCCGCAACGTGACAAGCCGGCCGGTTGCTCAGCCCAAACATGCGCGCTCCATCTTCCAGGAGATGCGCTGCGATAACCGCTCGTACCGACGCATCGTGCGCGCTGACTTCTCCCTTTGGCGAATCAGGAGGCGAGCAGCGCTATGTCCTGCAAAATATGTGCATGCTTCACAAACAAGGCGGCGCGTCTCTCTCCTCCCTCTCCTCCCCTCTCTCCTTCTCTCTCCTCCGGTGCCTCTCAGTCCATTGCTGCTCCCCGCGACGGCTGCAGCAGGACTCCGGACTCTTACTGTCCCCCCTCTCCTCCCTCTCCTCCCAGCCTCCCCGCTCTCTGTCAGGGAGGAAGAGCCGCCGCTGCGTCCTGACGTTTGGAGGTGCGATCATGAATATTCAGGAGGGTAAAACAAACGGCGAGCGACGAGACAGATCCTGAGCAGCTTCCATCCCATCTCCGCTGCCACCGAGCTCAGCCTCGCGTCCATGTTGTCCGTAGGTTTTAATTTCAGTGTTATGCAACACGTGCACGGTCAACCTCGGGGCTGTAATCCGCCTTCTTTCACGAATCACACACAGCAAACACATTCCGCTGCGACTGAACAGCTTATTTTTCTTTTTTTTTTCATGACACCAGTCAGGGAACCAGTTTCATGATGGATTTTCTACAACCTCACAGAGCAGATCATGCTGGCACATCATCAGGCACAGCTATAAGAAGCATCTCGGAGAGCATGGGGCGTAAGAACCGCAGCCTTGCAGTCATGATTCACATGAATGATGAACACATCACAGCAGCCAGCCGCACTCCTGCTATGCCACCTCCCCATCTCCAGTTGCAAATGAGTTGGAGCTCAATCTCACCCGATTAGGCAGAACCCAACCACGGAACAAGCTTTGATCAGCATCACACACAGATTCATACCCTGCAGTTTGTTTACGGCATCTCTTGTAAAAGCCCTCATGCTCTGCGCGATGCTGCACCTTCTCATCAGAAGACGTGACATGAAGTGGGGTCTTGTTCTCACGCCTCTTTAAAAGCACCGACGGTCTTCAAGATGAAATCAATTACGAAATTAAGAGAGATTCAAGAGCTTTTACTTCAAATCCTCTGGCGCATCATCTTGACAGCTGGAGGAGAAGTGGTGCTCTCTGGTTTTGAGGATGACCTCATCTTCTCTATCAAGATGCAAACTTTCACGAGGACTGAGATGAGGTGAAGGTTATGCTAAAACCTATAAAACCGCACTGATACACTGATGTTGCATTCTTATCCAGGTGTTACTAAACCCCATTTGCTTGAGGGTCTTCTTCAACAGCCCTGCAGCCCTTCCTTACCCTGCTCTGTGGGACATTTCCATTTGAAATAATTGGCTTTGTATTCATGCTTAGTTAGGGTTTCTGCTGCACATGAACTCCCATTACAAAAGGTGCTCATTTTATTCAAGGTCTGCAGAAATAGATAGGCTGGGGAAATCAGCGTTACGACCACCTTGTTTAGGTGGTAGCAGGCCTCAGCACAGCTGCTTATGCAGCACCTGTCTGCCCACCTCACTCCTCTGTAGGACCCTCAGAAGACCTCCGTTCTCTGCATTCAGCACCATCAATGCTGCTGTGTGCAGATGCCGGCACAGGAGCGTTTTAACCATATTAACCTGGGTCACTGCCAGCCCCCCCCTTCATCAACCCACTCAATGTTTCAACATAAGCCACTTGAACATATTCGGTGGGAGGATGCATTCTGGAGAGAACTGGGGGCATCAAGGGAACCGGAAATATCTGCAGCCATACATCACATCAGTGCCACGTATGTGTACTGTAAATCAGTCATTTTTTACTGTTACCCTGAAAGTAGTTATGTAATCTCCTTTTACTATGGTACAATGGAAGTGTGCCTTTAGGTTATGGAATTTCTAAACCAGGAAAATATAGATACTGTTGCCTCTTAACACTTAGAGCATATTTGACACAACTTTTAAATTGGAGGATTAAAAAGGGGAGTTTTGGTATTTTCAACGTAATCCCTGTTTTTCTAATTGTGAGGGTCAAAAACTACACAAAATAAATATATTTGGGGGGAAAATTGCTGCATTATGTAGTTTTATCGCTAGGACCATTTAGCATGACAAGGCTATATGGAACGTTGGAAATGAGACATTGCTTTTGCCACCATAATGCTCAAAATGTTATTGCAGGTGCCTGTTAACATTGACTAGATACACACCGCACTGAAATAACTGTGTGATTTTGATTCAGCGCCTATAAAAAATACTGTATAGATTGAACGCCTCTGCTTCCTGTCACTGTCAGAGCTCCCCAGACAAAATCAGTGCAAAAGTGCCATCATTTTCCACAATTTTCTGCTCTTTTCTAAGATAGTTTAAAAAGGATGAAAAAAGGATGTCAGTTTTAAACCCTCAAAGTTCAGGAAATAAGGCTTAGGATGTCCGTGAAGGTTCTCAGTATAAAGGCTTAGGATGTATCAAGGCTTAGGATGAAAAATCGGAGAATTCACCTTTAATTTTATAAGGTTAAGGTATCTGCTTTTAGCTAATTTTTGGTCTCCACCAACGATTGGGAAATTGCTTTTAAGTAGTTAAATGCGCCAGTATTCATGTTCAGCAGCCGATGGCGAGCTTGTTTGTTTGTGGTATTTTATTCCTGGAACAAAATGTACTGTTATTTTACTGAGCCGTTTCAATGCAGTCACATGCCGTATGCTTTTGCAAATGGGGTTGATGAGATCACGTGTCAGTAGGTACCTACATCAATAGCAATTCCAGCTGTAAAACCCAAACAATTAAGGATGTTTAAACACGGAGCTGAATAAATGCACGGTCAGGTAAGTCTGTGTTTTTATTTTTCACCATAACTGACACCTTTTGCATTGCCAGATTGATTCACTACTTATATAAAGTATTGATTCAAGTAGCTTTAAAAGATTAATAGAAGATAGTATACATAGAGGATGTAGTATATGCAGGTAAAAGGGAGTCTTGGAAAGTCAGCAGCAATGACCTACTGCAAAACATAAGGTATTAAGTGCTTTGTTGGGGACCATTTAGTTTGCCACGCTCCAGCGATTTTAGTGCATTGGGCATTCTTGTGAGTTGAAGCTGCTCTTCAGCGTTTGCTTCATAAGAGGCTGACATGGCCGAGCAGTGTCAATGTGTGCAGACAAGATACTATAAAGCGAAGAAGGCAGGGCTCCCATACCTGAGCAAATAATCCATGTTTGTCCCCCGATCAGCTGCGCACAGGTTTGCTGTTCTGCTTTCGCAATAAAGCACCCACTCTAAGACACTCGTCCGCCACTAATGTAGTGCTGTCTGCTTCACTACCAGAGCTAAGTTCATACATTATCACTTTGACCCCCAGGCTAACAGCTAAGCCCCAGTTCTGTCCGCCTCAACTTAGTTCATTCACATTCCACCTCTGGCAACTTCTCCCCACTGCGCTGCTGCCAGAGCTCTTGATTTGCTTAACGTGTTAACTGAATTACAATAATAACCCTGTGGACTGGAATATGTGGTGTTGCAGGCAAACTTCTATATGTCTTTGGCTACAACATACATGAGGCCACACTGGGGGGGACCAGTCTCTTTAAATGTTTATAACTGCCAGGGCCTCATTAAGACACAATGTGCTTCTTGAATTTGACAGAAAACCGCGGTTGTACACAAATGCAAATCCTTTTTTTGCACAGGGGGACAAAGCAAATCCCGTGTAGACGTTTTCTCAAACAAAGTGGTGACATAAAATTATCTCCCCAAAACACTGAGATGGAGACTGAGAACATCAAGTATCAAAATGTCAAAATGAATGATTGGATTGATGGATATGAGCAAAAGCCTGGCTCCTCAATGTGTTTTGATTAATGGAGAAGAAGTTCTGAAGACAACCCCAAATATTACTTGATTTATGGCAGAAGCAATTACACCTTGCCAGTGTACCAAAGCTTGATGGGCAACTCGGTGGAGGTAATTAGAAAGAATAATGAAACATCAAGCCAAGGGAATGAATCCCTGCATCAAAAAAATCTAATCAAAGATAAATGGACTATCCATATTACCTAGTCATTATGCCGGAAAGACTATTGTTTTAACTCCCTGTGAGCACCCGCTATGGCCGCTTTCTCAAACAAAAGCCATTACTCCGCTGACACCTCCGACTTGTTTGCAGACTGATTGATATGGTGGGGCTTGTGAGCATTTCTCTCATTTATGTTTTCAATTTCTGGGCAAGACAAAGAGTGGGGTTATTTCTTACCGAGGAAAACAGCGACTGATAGGTGTTACAAAGGAATACAGAAATGTTATTAAAATGCACCCAGAAGCGAACATTTGAGCCCAGACAGAGAGAGGTATATACGCACAAATAAACAAATGTATGGACCCCTGTGTGTTGGCCAATTTAATTTGAGCATTAAAGCACATTCATGCAACTGCTGCTAGGATTTCTATACTGTCAAAGCTAAACCTTTTAAAGCAGAACCAGCCATAATTATAAACAAATCCTCTCCTGGCTTTTTACTTCGTGCAGTTACATCTGGAGGTATTCCAATGCCATATTGCTACTACAGAGGCAAAACAGCTTTTGATATCCCTGAAATTTTGGAACGTGTTTAAAGACATTGATTTAAGAAGAAATGCAAAAATGCATTCATTATTTGACTGGAAGCTATTTTCGCAGGCAGTGTCGAGAAGTGCTATAGGACAGAAGGATGAACTAGCACACGTATAAAGCGGTTTGAAAAGAAAAAAATGAGCAGCTCAGCTCTGTCCGAAGGTAAAAAATATAGGCTGCCCGCACCTCTAAAGCTTACAAGATAACATACTTATCATAGGATACAGCATATGCTTGTGGTCAGAGAAGGAGTTGATAAAAAAGCCAAATTCCACATTAAAAAAAATATAGACTATTGTTTGCATCCATATATTATGTATTTCCTTAAAAATAGCCAAACCAAGGTGCTTTTGTTTCAGTACAGGAGTCCCCTGTTGTCAAACTGGCCGCAGTTTGCCTTGGAGGTTGTGTTTAATCTCTGACCAGCTGGTAACATTAGTGATTATTTCCAGTCATCTGCTCATCATGAAACTTCATGAAGGAATGAAAGTTCAAGAGCAGAGCAGCCAGAGGAAATTATAAATGACCTGGTTCACCCAAATCAGTTATTAAAGTTGCGTTTATGTGCAGTAATCCATAATCCCCGGCCCCCAGAGACACTTTGTTCTGGCTGTTTCTCTAGCAAAAAATTAGTAATGTGTGGATGTCATCATATTACTTTTTGGAAAAGGTTCAAACAAGCTAAGAGAAAATCAACTTTTATACAACAATATAAACAAATTGATTGAACTTTAAGGCTAGTTTGAGTGTTTTTCTGTCCAATGACATTTAACATTGACTTGAAATGCTGTTACCAGAAATGAACCACCAACCTCTGGTGAGGCCTGCTATGCTTTAACTGAACCCATGTGGATATTAGGGTATGATTTTCACAAAATGGCTCACATAATAACTATAGATGACAACAGACATTGTGTCAGCATCCCTTTTTATAGCTTTATTTATACAGCAAAATGTCTACTGCCATGTGTTCAGTTGTATTAGCAGTGGAGAGCGCTCATCGGGAGGTGGCGGACTCAGCGCCGCTGATCGAGGCC
The DNA here is from genome assembly GCA_001698575.1 of Mola mola. NCBI lineage: Eukaryota > Metazoa > Chordata > Actinopteri > Tetraodontiformes > Molidae > Mola > Mola mola. Next base: position 5,976,909 of record KV751322.1, on the reverse strand, counting down.
AGCGTCTGTCCTTTTGTGGCCAAAAAGAACCAGCACTCAGCATCTCAGCCACGAACTGATCACAGACTCACAGCAGCAATGACAGACCTAGTAGCTAATTAGTCAACAAAAACACACACTCCCAAACAAGCCTGTATGCACATGCATACAAACAAGTGTCTGCAACAAACACCACAGTACGCAAAGAGAGTGAATGTGTGGTTGCTGCCTGTAGACAGAAAGGCTAATTATTTGTCGCATTTTACATGAATGCATATGTACCTTTTGATTAATGGCAGCTTTGTTGGCATCAATCTTCCCTTTTTTTTTTTTTTCTTTTTTTTTTTAACTGCAATCTAGTTTTTGTGCAGTGTGCATGCATTAAATGAAAACGCTCCCTCAAAACATACATACAGACTGAAGCCCACATACTAATCCCTGCTGTCTGCTGCTTTTATCTCCAAAGGAAGAGAGTCATAGTTTGGCTACAGGGATCAAAGCATGCAGATGGCCAGACCCCAATTTAGCCCGGAACAACAACCTGACAATTGTTGAGCGAAAGTCGCCACCTGGAAAATCAACCCTGGATCTGAGCAGTCTGTCCAAGCTTTGGACAAAAATACCATGCTTTACATCCCCTCGCTGCCAAAGACAATATGATGCTGCGTGGTCAGAATCCAGTTTACGTGTAAGCAATTTGCCGTTTGCGAGGAAAATAAAAACAAAACAAAACAAAAAAAAGCGGGGCACCAGGAACAGACATCAAAGCAGCCTGCCGGGTCCCTCCTGTTAAAGCCTGCTTTTGCTCTATTGTAATTAGATAGTGGCACACGCAAGCAGGAGGGCCTGTGTCTCCACGGAAATGAATTATGTGGTTCTGCCAGTGAAGAGGGCATGTGTGTGGGTGTGGAGAAGAGAGGAGGGGGTGCTGGTGAATGGATGTAAGGCCATGCAATGGCCGAGGTGTGTGTAGAGGAAGGGGAAGCCACGGGAGATTTGAAGGGGCCGAGGTCGAAGCTGGTGCTGAGGACTGTGGGTCAGCGCTCCTCTTTGTACACACTACCTGATGGCTGATTAGAGGGGAGGGGGAAAAAAAGGGAAAGAAAGCAATAGAAAGAAAGAGTAGCTGGGGGTTGGGTGTGTTAAACAACTTTCTAGGGAGGCCGGACCAAGTGTCAAGTTTGAGCAATGATGAAATTATGGCTAACCAGCTGAAGGCTTTCTTTTTTTAATATACAAACTGCAGCTGTGTCAAAAATCCCAATGTTGGGTTTTTTTTGTTAAATCGTCAACAGGGAATTTGTTACATTACGCCAGAAATACATCAACATGATACAGAATCACAACACATACCAGAGCTGATTTAATGTGTTTGTGGTTTTGATTTGTCAGTAATGTTCCTGCAGCATAACAAGATAGTGGTCCATGACAGGACCCATAATGAGAACGCAGCCAGATAGTGATCCAGGATGGTAACCAGTGAGCCAGTGAAGCAGGACAGCGATCCATCAAGCAGATGTCACCCTGCCAGCGTCGGCACAAATTAGCGCTCGTGCCTTTCATGTTGTGTCCCGGAAATAAAAATTACACACTGTAAACAAACATATGCGCACAAATATGGAGCACTGTGATGTATCTGTTTGGCAGTGTAGCTTCTTTCTTTCATTTTCGAGGATGCACTTATTTTCTTTCTTGAAGGAGCTCAATGAGCAGATATTTGCAGTTGCTCCATCCGTTTTTATCAACACTTCGGTCAAAGTTTAAACTGCTCTACAGAATAAGAAATAGTCAGCAGACAGGATCAAGAAAACGACCAGAGGGCATCTTTTAATCATGTGAACTAAGGCTTTTACCCTTTGCAGCCAAGTGTGCCAATTTACAGCTAGCAAATAAAATAAACCGAAGCCCAGGAAGCTGTTGAGCTACAACTGACTATAAAGAAGCTATACAAGAGTGCAAACCAGCTAGATTCCTTACAATATATGCTCCCCAGCAATAAATGCTTACCCTTCAAGATCAATTATTTCTGTGAGCTCATACATTATTTCAGCATTCTATCATACTATGGTATTAAGCATTTGTTTGGGGCATTCCTAGGTGTGATTTTTAGGTCAACGCCATTTGGTTTGAAACAGACACATGTTGGCGCCACCTAATGGGTGGCACATGAACCACAGAGCCTGCTGTGGCTATGGCTATTGATGGACCCTGGGATTAGTTACAAAATGACACCAGTTAAAGTTTCTCTATGTCAAATCCTTAAGGACATATGTCCAAAAAATGTATTTGAACTTTGAGTGACATTGATTGACCTTTGACCTAGAAAGCCCAAACGTTAATCATCTGTAGCCACTGCTATCAGCTCCAAAATGACACAGTTGGACCTCTTTGTTTCGATTCTCCTTGGAAATATGGCCAAAACACGTGCTTTGTGATAACATAACCTCCACCAAGGCTGCCTCAACTGACTAACATTAGCAGATAGGCTGGTACTTCATCAACTGTATTCTAGTAAAAACTAGACGAGAACTCTTTAAACATATCATTTGCTGAGATAAATTTCACTGTGCCTGAGCTGAAAAACAAACAAAAATAATCACATTTATTCCTGTAATAGGAATAAAATAACCTATGAAAACAATTAAAGAAAACAAGTACGACATATTTCCAGATGTGATAACAATCCAACGATCAAGAATCTATAAGATAAACTCATGAGACCTTGAATAAAATCTTTTCTGACTGCCAACCACAAACGAATACAGTTATGAACTACTATGAAATCATTTGCTAAAAGCCTTTATTGCTTTAGCCATGACAAACTGTAACACCAATCAAGGGTTATTAAAGGAAGCCTTAAATTTAAGAAAAAGACAATGGGCGGTTATGGATCTTTAGTCATTTCATGTGCTGTTCGGTGTTATAAAGAGTCCTCGTGGATGAAGACTGTCTGTGTTTAGTGATAATTGAGGCTCTTCTATTATCATTTTCAACTGCCTCGCTTTCTTACAGCGTTTTTCAGCTGCAGCGTCTGTCTAATTTGGATGGACGAGAAAGTTAATTTCAACGTGTCTGATTAAAGGGCACTGGAGGATTCACCCTAATCTGCACACTGTTCCAGTGTTCCATTTGAAGACACACACAGGTAATTACTGCTTTCTCCTGAAAAAAAATGTTTGTGTTGTGCCTCCCCTTCCTCTGACACAGGCTGTCTTGTTTCCAGGCTTGATGTCGCTGTGGTAGTAAGAACAAATCGTTGCAGATGTTAAGAGATAATCTGTGGTCATAACCGTACAAACACATGAATTTTCACAAAATTGATAAAGATATAACCAATAACCCGGCCTAACATCTGTGCTGCATTACAGACACAATATTATATGTGGATTGTTATATGACAGTATTATTTATTTTATTTCTTTATTTAATTTTGTTCTACTACGTTTATGTAGTCAGCTATGAGGACATCATGACCAGGACAGTATTTTCATCATTTGCCCTTCTAGCTGGTCTTAATGCCCTTCTGAAAATGGTGTGCTCATTAGCCACTAGCTCCATGTCTGCCCTCTAAAGTCCACCTGAAAAGATGATGTCCGTCATTTGGTTACTATGTTGTTATAGATCCTTCCACTGTATGAAAAGGATCTTTCATTTGTGGCTCAGCTGAGAAAGATCTCCAACAAACACAGGAGGGGGCAGGAAAAGCCAGTTTGTGTGTCTGTGGTCAGAGAATGAATGTACAGGTGTATGAGAGAAGTGGGTTCGCACTGAGGGCAAAGGCGAGATGAGCAGATTAGCAACAGCTGAAATATCTGTCATTTAACCAGACTGCACCCATAAGGTATTGAAACTTCTTGTAAAAGTTTGAATTAATAACATCATGAATCAAAAACATACCTGTTTTTTGCAGTAATGACGGTACAGAGTGAGGCATCTCAGATTGCGTGGCTGCAATCATCCAAGTAAAGCCTACTAGGTGAATCAGATCCTAATAGTACGTTTTATTGACCTGAACTAAAACTAATGATATGCGAAGCCCCATGTCCACCATAAAGTATGGTTCGGTTTGTGTCGGGATGCATTTTGTTGTGTTTCCATAGTGAAAAGCTGCAAATGGTACCCATAAACTAGCAAACTCAACTGTGCCTGTTTTGTCACCTTTCGCTTGGGGTGCCATCCTGTATCATAGGCTAGATCAACTGCAGTCCGGTTACTTCTCTGCGAAGATTAGGCCGTCTTCCTCCTGGCAGCGGTCACTCTTTTCTCAAACAGAGCCTGTATACTTTGTATGAGAAACAGCCGTAGAAGAAACGACTCAAAGTGCTGGATGTTTCGATTGTTTGTCGACTTGATTCGAGGGGACACACTCTAACGTTTTTCTATGATGTCACATGACTTACGCAGCCGGCATGCTCAGGCTACCCCGCCCAACAGGGCATGGTACGGTTGCCAGTGGAAACACACACCTGTAATGAGCGCACCGTTCCCAAGTGTGCCATACCGAACTGAATCAAATTTTGTTTACTAAAAAGGCATCGTGTCCTTCACATGTACTGGTTCATGATGACCGTAAACGATGAAGACGGACGCTATGTCGCCAGTTATGTCCAACTATGGTACAAACAAGAGTGCAGGTAGGCACGTGCACTAGGCAGGTATGCTGTCCAAATATTTTGTTGTGGCCATTTGGACTTAGATTGGTTTAATATGGACCTTACTTTTCTTTAACCAGAGGATTTCATTTATGGCTGCTGTATTGAGACATTTTCTAGAAATGTATGATTTGTTAAGTTACTGTTAGGAGCTAATAATGTGTATGCCAGTAGTCAATACGTTATACAGGTATGCTGCTGCAATAGCTGACATGCTGTCTCTGACTGTTACAAGAGAGCCAGGATATGTCATTAAGACGTGTCTGGTGCAGCAGTCTTCTGACAGAGGACACAATGATTTAATGTTCCAGTCAAACAGCAGCAGCAATTAGAAACATAAAGTCATGCAGACTATTTGCCATTAGTGATGAGTAGACGTGCTTTTCTACCGTGGTAAGGGGGTCAAGGGTACAAGAAGCAGGCGTTGTAACCCGGGTATTTAATAAAATCAATGATCAGTCAGTTTAGAAACTGTTCAGATGATCAAAAGCAGTCATACTTTCAGTAAACATGCTTTTGATGTGTCCATACCACCTGACCTGCATGACATGGTACAAGCTGAGTAACATAAGTGAAAATCAGACATTTATTAGTATCAAAAATGCAAGAGATGTTGAAAGTGAATAAGCTAATCCTGGGATGTGCTTGGCGTGCAAATGTGTGTCTCTGCTGTCTAGGATGGAGTTCAGTTCAGTTCACATCCTCCAGGGTGTCCTGTTCTCAGCTCTCCAGCAGAGCCACGTCTTTTTACTCACTTTGCTAATCCTGTCTGCAGCCTTGCCCCTCTTCCCTCTTTCCACCCCAGTGTTCTAACGCAAAGAGTAGAGCGCCGGCTTGGCTCGGCTTCGGCTTCACCAAAAATCTCTCATACGCTGTTTTTGCCTGGTTCATATCCCTGACCTTCCTGACCACTCAACTTTTTACTTTTTTAATTGCACAGAGCTTGAGCAACCTTTGATAGCACATCTGTTCAAATGGCTTTATACAGGCAATAAAATGAGGTCATCATTATGGGAGTTACTTTACCATTTGGCTGAAATCAGCAGCAACATTGCATTGATAGCTTGGCAATAACTCAACTCCCTTAAGTTCTTGCCGTCCAAATGCTTCTTGTAGCGTGCGTTACTAAAATTCCCGCTGCAATTTATCACAACAGGACACAAAAGCATTACCCCTCCATAATAACACAGTATGAATCCATGTGATGCATGCATAAAACATGACGCTGATTTGAATCATTTGAGGAACTGTCCATGGTTTATGCACATACAGGCTTCTTTTGTGTTTTTATTACAATGTGCACACGCTGAAAAACACTACAAAACCTCAAGTGACCTCCTCGGATAAAGGATAGAGCATCACCAAGGCGTTGCTACTGCCGGACGCTTTGTTGAAGTGCAGGAGGTTTAGAGGGTAATTGCTGCCACGCTGAAAGCAAACAGGACATTAAAAAGCACAGCAGTAAATAATGAAAGGCTTTCGCACCCAACAGGAAGGCTTCTCAAGCTGCAGCTTGAACAAATGTAGCACTCATCTCAGCATGAATAGCTGAGATTGTTGGAATTAGATTACCTTAAAATGTCTCTTTAGAAATATAGCTTGATTACTTTTGGCGTGCTGGTTTAAGACTTTCATATGTCATGTGGCAAAAACCCCCATTTGAATACTTAAATGTACTCTCAGAACGATTGCTCACTTGAGAACAAAGAAGGAGTGTATGCATAAATGAAGGCCTGGCTAGACATGAGTCACAAAACAACTGCCAATGAGGCGTCTCTGTCTGTCTGGGAATGTACAAGGGTCTTACGCAGGTTTTCCATATATCTAGGGGCCAGGGGGCCTCTTGTGTTTTAATCTGTCAAAGGCTAAATTTTGAGTCACAAATAGCAGCTATTTATCGATAGAGAAAGGATTTTATTGGGCATTCGTTTACTACAAGCCACATAATATGGTACTAATGATGTGGAGTTTATTTTTGCCAAGATCAAGAGGTTTGGAATTTGCCCCTAAACACAAACGAACAAAGAAGCACACAGTGAGGACAATGTAAGGCTTCGATACTCAGGACTTTCTGTGCTCGTACAACTTCCTGCTGGTGAACTCATGTTTAGTGCCATTTCTCTCCATGTAATGCAGTATGGACAATTTGACTTTGGTGTAAAGCCATCATGTGTTTGAACTGCATTTTACACCCTAACGTGTGCATTGAAGGGCATTGTTTAAAGGTGGTGGGTGTCCCCATGGTCTGCAACCAGTCGGCTCACCACCTAATATCAATACACTTTTTCTTTCTTTAGGGTCCTTTTTGGCCACAAAGTGAGACCCCCAAATACATTATTTCCTCCCGAGCAAACTTTGGCTGTATATTCTATTACTGTACACTGTGATGCTGCACCTCCCACATGAAGAGTGTATGACTGATTTGTTCTGCCATGTCTTCTCTGTAAGGAAAATATCAGAACACCCTGATGCAAGAACATTTTTATGTCTATGCTGATAATCCTGTGCACCCACACTCAGCTAACTGAGTTTTGCACCATGCACTAAAATAACTGTCCCACATGTTGGTATAAACTGCTTGTTCATTATATGGTTTAAAGGCTTTCGACAGTATTAATTGCCACTGTGAAAATCCAGGATCGTATACAAGTTCCTTCCTCTATATTTAAATTGCTTTTTCAGTCTAATCCCAATGTTTGCAGTGTATCATTTTATGAATGCATTTAGCACTGCAAACGGCGAGAACACACTTGGGAAAATGAATTACCCTGAAGCCCTACTGCGTGGCAAAATCAGAATAAGCAATAACTGACGACCGCTGAATCAACTGCTTTTAAATCCTTTGTAAATGCACATTTTGGTGGGTTCCCTCCTGTACATCCAGATTATTGCTCTCCCAGTGTCTCACAGTGCCAAGGACCAAGACGGTTCATGTGCCCTGAGCAATGTGTGTAAAAAATAACCTCCAACTATGAATAAATTTGGCTTAAATAAGAAAAGAAAAAAATCCAGAGAGAATATTAGTGCTATGTGTATTTCTGATGTCAAAACCGGTCAAAACAGAGTGTTTGAGAGCTGAGAGATTCCTCCCATCTCCGTTCATTCGTTTCGATATTGTAAATACTTAATAGAGAATCACCACAGTAACACAGGTAAAGACAATCACATGTTTCTATAAATTTTGTACCCACACACAAACTGTACTTTCGTATAAAGTATTGTATGACTAGAAATATGTTGGGTCCCTACTTTTTTACAGTATCTTGGCGACTTTTAAGAAAGCATCATGGTTTGGGTTAAAATTCACCCTTTCACAATGTTTAATACTTGTTACAATAATATTTGTGGAAAAAAGTCTTCAACAGTTTTCTGGAAGAGAACCAAGGCTAATTTCTCTGTGTCTCTTTCTTTGGACAAACCATCTTAGAGACACCATCTTAAAGAAGAACTCCTGTATTTCACAGTCTAAGCATTATTTCCTTGTCTTTTAGGGCTCTTAAAGGGAAATTTCAAAGTAATGTTGGATTATTTAGTAGATTAGCACGGCATGTTGTAAATAGTTTGGAATAAATCTTCATGAATTTGCTTGCATTTTTGTAAACATCACAAGTAGAGAAAGGAAAAAAACATGGTCCATGCAAACATTTGTTTTATATTGTATCTTTACAATTGTTGAGTCAAAAACAAGTGGGTTTTCCACTATAGGTATCTACTCCATGTTACTAGACACATAACATTTTGAGCATAGTTAGTGGTTGAATGGGAAGAAGCTATTTATTTCTAGGATTCTGACAGAGAAATAGGGCTTAGCTCACACGTTCACATTTTTGGCTCCTGAATGTCTGACATACTTGACCTTAAAAGCTTAGTTATTTCAATTTAGGGACTTTTTTTCTACTAAATTAAATTTAAAATCAAAATTAAATTCAAAACTAAATTATTCTCTGTGCCCACCAGCTAGTTGCTAACCTTGTCTGCTATTTATTCATGATCTAAAGTTTGATTGTGGAGGTGTTTGGCTAATGAATTGCTGCTTTTGGAAACAACCATTCTGTAAACCTTCAGGCTCCTCTGTAAACCACAGCTGGAGAACATCACTCCCTGCGAGTTCTGTTCCAAGTAGACCCCAGAGAGTAACCAAGGTAGCACTTGAAACAGCAGTCGGATGCCCTCTCAAGCAGATTGAGTAAAGCTCATTATCTTCTGCTGTCGCAATGAATCCATTTCATCAGCACAGCAGCTCTCTATATCAACTGTCACAAAGCATCTCATCCAATTGAATTTCACCCAGGACATTTTTATCGCTGACAACCTTGATGTCACCGCAGTCGCTTTTAAGCAGATTAACTTTACATTCTCATGAAACCTGTTATGTCCTCCCCGCTGCGGCCAGTGTTGATTACCTGACTGAAGAAAGTAAATAACACCAGCAGCCTCAGGAACATGACCTTCTGAGGGAACAGTTTACAATATTCACCACATAAATAACACAAAAGGCAAACTGATATGAAGAAAAAAAGGTTCATTTTGCACTTTTTTTAAAGGCACAGTGATGACCAAACATGATATCTTGGAAGATACAAAGTTTCATCGTGGTCACTGAGAGATGTGACCATTCCGGTGAGCATGGAAATACCTTGCAAATCAAAAGCATTATTTTACTCAGCTCTCAGCTTCACATTGACTACCGTATGGTTCAACTGCAACTCACGTCTCACATTCCGTCTTACTTACAAAACCATGGAAAACTTGGAAGAGACACACTCCCAATGTTATTATAGTTATGTATTCGAAGTCCTGCCCCAGCCATCCGTTGGCCTTTGATACTTACGATATCAATCAGCTGATCAACTGGTCTCTACTCGAAAAGCACTCGACTCTTCTGATCAGCGAACTACATTTTGTCAATGTCGAAGTCTTTCGGGAAACAAAATGACAAGCAGGCGCCAAATGATTCCACGGGTGAGTTTAAACTTTTTATATAGAATAAGTTTAGAGTGTAGGAAGATGTAGGGGATAAGCGTTATAGCAACATTCTGCACTAAACTTTTTCATTAATATATGATGAACTACAGCCGCTGAGCATTCAGGAGACAGCACACATGGAATTTGATTTGTATTAGTAAATGTAACTGTTTAAATGAATGAACTGCGTCCTTGAACACAGGAACCACTGTGTTGAAATGCTGTTTTCATCACATCATAAACAGATAAATATTGATCCGTGCACGAAAGAGCCGCCAAAATCAAATATAGACGGTGTTGTCCTTGATCGATCGCCCGACTATCACAGCCTGCAAAGAGGTGCCTGTCTTTGTCGTTTCTCACTGTGACATCATACGTATCGGATAGTGCGTGTGCAGCATGTGAATAGATTTGTCGGAATGAAACCAAGATGCATTTACACTCTGAAAAAAGACATACCTCTGCAATGCTCCCAATGATGGAGACCGGAGGCTCAGAAGTCCATAAAGTTCATGTATCTTCATTATGAGAAGGAAGTACCATAAAAGCATTCATGCTTTATTTCAGAAATTAAACAGCAACTATAGTATGTATGGGGTGTCAGTAAGGTTGTGATATTATTCTAGGTTACTGATCTAATTAACTTTAGCATATAGGCTGGTGTTAAATTAAAAAGCCAGAATAAACAAAAAAGATTTGGAAACTTTAGTTCTCTGACAAACGGAGCAACTTAATCAGCTTATTATGCAGGATACAGCACGAAACTTTTACATTTAACATATATAAGTAACATTTTTAAAACAACCATAATTAAACTGTATAATAATTGTCTTCAAACAAGTTTTTATTTGCCCAATTCAAACATTTTGCAATTTACAGCTCTGAATCATTTTTTTTCTTCTGGTTTGTTAGTTTTTTGTTTTTTCTTTATTTTTAAAAAGTACCTCACACTTAAAGTGTGTGAAGGCACTGTAATTTTCTTTTGCTCGCCCCACCTCTTGTATTGTAATGCTCTCAAACCAAATAGAGACTGGAAGTATTTGGAGAGAATGCCTAATGAAAAGCAGCCCAGGATTCCTTGATAGCAATGGAGCAAATGCCCCTGCTGGGCTTGCTAATGAGTTTAACTTGAATGCTCAGCCATTTTCTCCCCCCATCCACATAATAATTTCATGCAAATGGAGGTTGTGGAGGACCCTGTGAATACGCACACAACATGCTTTCTACAATTTCCATCTGCTGTTATTGCAAGCAAACATCCAGACTGTTTGTTTGTCGGGTTGTCACTTGACATGTGGTGTTGTAGTATATGAATGCATAAGTTGTAGATGGGCAACCAACTGGTTTTCATGCAGCTTTTTTGCAGGTGGACTTAATTCTGGCATGTGTGAATGTTTTGACAGACAGCTGGGGTTCATTTCTGTCACATTTAGGGCTCGGTATCAGAATCGGTTGGTCCCTTTTGAGGTATAAGTGTAAGTAAGTCAGAACCAAGAAGTTTTGGAACTTCACCTGGCCAATAATTCCCACAACTGATTCATTTTTGTGTCCAGCTCTAGAAAAACAGTTGCAGCGATTTACAACTAGTGTATCCCAATAAATTGGAACATTGTGAAAAATATTCAGTACATGTGAAGTGAAATATTCCAACCCCACTTTCTTAAACAATAATAATAATAATATTCACATTTTTCGAGATGCACTAGTACTGGCATCTATCCTCATTTTAAGGGTACTGGTGTTTTTAAACAATACACAGCATTTGATTAATTTTTGCGTCCGGATCTGGAAAAATCTGACTTCTACACTTCAGTGGTGGCGTTTTAACTAACTGAAAGCTTCTATTGACTGAATGGGTATTGAATTTTATTCTATGCTATTCTTTTCTGTTGGTTTCTATATTATTTTAGGGGAGCAGCTATCTGTATTTATTAAACCATACCCAGTTCTACAAACCTTTAAGAAGGTCTCACACTGGCAAAATCCACCCTGACCCACTATGAGCGACACTTCACAAGCTAAAAATCACCAGGTAACCTTTCTCTCTTAAAGAGGTGAGCAGCTCTATTGAAAGCTCTAAATATTATTTTTATTTTTTTATTTTTTTACCTGTGTCAATTTGTCTCTATCTCCCTTGTAAAGCCTCAGAGCAAAAGGCCTTGACTCTGGAGGGCAAAATCAATAGCCCGGGAAAGCCATTGGATCTTTGCTGAGCCTAAGTGTTGCGCTGGGATTTTGATTGGTTTCTTTTATGGGTTTAGATGGATGAGGGTTTGTAAACTAAAAGCTCCAAGCTGCTAAAAATTACCAGCTAAGGCAGAGACAGAGGTGTAAAACTCCAGAGTGCAGATTCAGCTGTGGATGGCAGGTGTCCACTCAGCACACAGTGGGGTTCACAGTGCCAGGGGAAGATATATCAATGGAAACCCATGTTAGTGATGGTCAAGAAATGTATGATAGCACAGGTCTCTGCAATGTCGCCTCAGGAGTAAAAACACCACTATCCAAGTAGAGATTTAGAGATTCTGAGGTTCTTTTTTGCGTGACGAACAGGTGATTACTTTGGTCAATAATGATCCAAATTGCTCTAAACACTCGAGAAGATAAACTGCAGCACATTGATTCTCATTCAATGTATCTCATATACGACACAAAAGACAAGAAGACCGGTACAATCTATTTGTTGAGCAAAAAAAACATACTTTAAAGTCCGGCTGAAACGATTGAAACGTCATTTTAACCCATTTAGATCACATCCTCAATCATACTGTTACCTGTTGAATGATATATGCCAAACAAACAAGAAAACAAGACAAAAAGAAAACATTTCTTTGTATTTTTGTATTAAAACCAATATTGTTTTCTTCTACACGTCACATGAAATTACATCATCATGTACAATAATATCATGGCAACCAGCTGTCAATTAATCTTCTTGTGTTTGGTTCTTTCCCATTTCAGTAGGAAATACATCACGACAGGGCAGTTAAATACTCACCAATGACTGTTTCAGGTGGACTTAAACAACAGTTTTATGGGGTTTTATTCACATAGATCACATCTAGAAATACAATGTTTAAAATGTCAGTCTCAGATATTTTAGTTTTGCTGCATTTTTAGTTCCTTGTGATAACAGCAAATACACCAAGGACTTGGTTTATATAAACTAATAGCTGACTTGGCTTAGCAAAGAAATCAGGCAATAATTTTCTGTGACTCTGTGACTAACTATGTTCTAAATTAGCGCTGTGAAATGTGTGTGTGAGCCGCAGGGAACGTTGAGATTAGTTGGCTACCTGGCCGAGAAGTCACCTGCACCTCTTCGTCAACAACAGCTCGTCAGCGCTCTTCCTTCATGTTTCATTTCTCTCTGCAATATCCCAAACCGGTCAGCTGTTAACAAGTGCTGAGCATGACCGTCATCGTTTTGTTTTTAATGAACCTGGTAATTCCAGTAATATCTCCCGCGTTTCATAATCATAGTGCTGTGACACTGTTTTTCCACACACTCTAACGGGGTGTTAAAATTGGTTAGTTCAGCTTTTAAAGTAATTTTTCTTTGTCTTCTTCTTCTTCTTCTTCTTTGAAAAATTTAAACCAAGAATTTCCAGATGCACTTTATATCCAGAGATTGTCAGAAGTGTGATGAGTGCTAGAAAGGGAGAAGCTGGTGAAGTCTCGCTGTTACCATCATCTCTTGTCAAAAAAGCATGTCCTGCATGTCTTCGTGGACAGATAAGATTAGTTTTTAGTACTTATACCTTCACCAAGTGCCTGGGGGATGTGAGCTGCCATGACGTGTTTCCACTGATTTCTCCCACAATAGAAAGAAGAGTGCAGTCATTTATTCAACTTATCATGGCCCTCTGTCAGAGCTTAGTGCTGCTTCCACTCTCTGCTCTATGGAGCTTATGGTCACAGAGAGGGGAAACTATAAGCAAGACCGAACATTCCGAGCCAAACAATCTCTAATAATCAACTTCAACTCATAGAGATATGGGCAATTTGCAGTTCAGTTTCGTCTTAACTACAAACAACACAAAGCTAAAACATATTATTAAATAAGACTTGAAATCCTCTGGCGCAGAGGCAGAAACACCCTTTAGTGTCTAAGTGATGCACACCTTTAATTGTCAACACATCAATATTACCACAACATGTTTTAACTTTTCTGTTTGAGTTCTGATTAATAAAAGCAGAAGGAATCACTTGTTAAATGGTAAAATACGGAGCTGCTTGTGAAGTATAGAGGATTGGATTTCTGGTCCAGGCTAGCCATTTCCTCCTGCTTCCAGTCCTAAGGCTAAAATAAGATCATCATCTGCCGGTTGGAGATTCAAATTTAGATCACATACACACACGTGCCTCGGCCCATGAATGTGCCCATAATTAAAGTTAGCAACAAAAAAAGGTTATTTATTAAAAATGTCAAACCCTTGTGTTTAATTTATATTAAACTAAATCACATATTTGACCTCATTAAATAATAATTTTGGAGGTACTAAACATGGATTACAACCTGACAGTATAGACAGTGAAATTTCTGGTATGCCTTATGGCGACAGTTGTCTTTCAGATAAGCTTGTCCGTTGTCCTTATGCACATTTTGATTGTAGATTGGAGTTTATCTCAGTACCTCTCAGGTCATTGTCTGTATTGTCTACATGCGTGCATAAATGCGTTAATGATTTATGGGAGCCTAAACATTTGATCCAATTCGTTTTTCATCCCTCCACTACACTTCTGCAGATGATTGACGGCAAGCTATCTACAGCCCAAGAGGATCAATTCCCACAGTATAAATGGGCAGCCTTGGACCAGCTGGTCAAGAAGAATTAATTTTTGCAGCTTAGCATCAGGACATATTGATTGATTTCAAATGCCAATGTTGTCAAGGGCCGAGCTGAGGAGCATCTTCACAAATACAAATACCTGGACACGTTTATCGCTATTTAAATTGAGCTTTGGCCACAAGATAGAGGGCTTCCAGGAGGGGACATCACACATGTTGGTGTTGCATACACTCAGCATCTCTTCTGTCATAACAACATTCTGCCTCACATTTGACAACTAAGTTTCTATGTGTCTGAATTCTAAATTTGAGGGTCCTGAAAGTGCTTTGACATGAACGTGATCACTTTTCATTCACTGTGCGCACAGTGTATGCAAAGACGGGTCTTTGTGAATTGGCCCCAAAAGAAACCCCTAAAACACAACAAACAGTGATTGATAGTCATTGTTGTTTATACCTTTTAATTTGTTTAGGAAAAAAAAACATACCAGTCACATCATATATTTATAGATCCTGTTATGCAAATGAGCATATTAAAAGGAGATGTATTTCTATAGTTGAGGTTAAATTATAACACTTACATACTGCAAGAAACAATGCTTAAAAACCTATTTACCTACAATAATATTTATTCATTTAAAAGTCAAGGTTTCAGGCATAGGAATGCAAAATGTTATTGTTTTTATTATTTTCACGAATATCAAAATGGCTTAAGTTTCTCCTCTCCTTAAAGGTATGTAAAGATTAATTTGCTAACCTTGTTCCGAGTCAAACATTTTAGCCTTGCTGTTGCACACACGCTCAACAAAGACTGGGTGTAAATTTTATCTGAAATTTGACTTAGATTTAGAATTTCAATTAAAATGTTTGGATGCTAAGTCAACATACAGTGGTAATCTTTTTGGGTTTTTTTCCAACATCTTCAATAACTCAACACTGATCACTGACAAAGATGGGGGCTCCCATGGGCCAGTTTTAGATCCAACAAATATGATGATACCTGGGTTGCCAGATTAGATAATAGTCAAAATAGCGTACAGTATGATGCATGCAGGCCCTAAACACATTAGAGACTCATTATCCAACAACATAGTTAACCTGGATGGCATTGCCTTGGCCTCCAGCACCACTGTCAGAAACCTGGGTGTTATCTTTGACCAGGAGCTGTCTTTTAAATCACATGTTATATAGATTTCAAGGACGGCCTTCTTTCACCTCCATAACATTGCTAAAATCTGGCACATCCTGTCTCAACAAGATGCAGAAAAACTAGTTCACGCAGTTGTTACTTCCAGGCTGAATTACTGTAATTCTTTATTTTCAGGTTGC
>KV751322.1:5943406-5956431 GCA_001698575.1 Mola mola | reverse complement strand
TGAGGATCAGCACCTCTAAATCTGCGGCCATGGTTCTCAGCCAGAAAAGGGTGGATTGCCCACTCCGGGGTCGTGGGAGAGTCCCTTCCCCAAGTGGAGGAGTTCAAGTATCTCGGGGTCTTGTTCACAAGTGAGGGGAAAATGGAGCGGGAGATTGACAGACGGATTGGAGCAGCGTCGGCAGTGATGCGGACGCTAAAGCGATCTGTGCTGGTGAAGAGAGAGCTTAGCCAGAAGGCAAAGCTTTCAATTTACAGGTTAATCTACATCCCAACTCTTACCTATGGTCATGAGGTCTGGGTAGTGACCAAAAGAATGAGACTGCGAATACAAGCGGCCGAAATGAGTTTACTTCGCAGGGCGGCTAGGCTCAGCTTTAGAGATAGGGGGAGGAGCTCGGACATCCGGGAGAGGCTCAGAGTAGAGCCGCTGCTCCTCCGCGTTGAGAGGAGACAGTTGAGGCTGGACGTCTCCCTGGGGAGGTGTTTCGGGCATGCCCACCCGGGACAAGGCCCCGGGGCAGACCAACGACACGCTGGAGAGATTATATCTCTCAGCTGGCTTGGGAACGTCTTGGTGTCCCCCCGGAGGAGTTGGTGGAAGTGGCCTGGGAGAAGAACGTCTGGATCTCCAGACAGCTCAAACTGTTGCCCCCGCGACCTGGACCCAGATAAGTGGCAGAAAACGAAACCAAACCAAACATTCTCCCAAACAATTCCTCTCGAGTGAAAAGAGGAAAATACAGCATTTAGCTTCACCCAATCGCATTAGTAGTACGACTTCTTACAATAAAAGCTTTTTAATATCATTAGATCAAAGCAAACTAGACATATCAGATATTCTAATTGCAGGCTGCTACATCAGACTGAGGACGCTAAAAGCAAAATGCAATTCTCTCAGACGGCATCTGGAAATGATAGGTCAATGCTCCAGGGTACACGTGTCTGTGCATGTGCAGGCACACAAACATGGAAAATCAATGGCACACGTACGGACGGACTCACATGCACATTCTTATGATGCACCACACAGGAGCACAGACAGACGCAAGGTCGGGGCCTCTAAATGAAAGACAACATGGCTGACAGGTGTGGACAGATGGTGACAAACAAAATGGACCCTTCACATCAGCCTGGCTGTGTGAAACAGGATGCTTGACCACTGGGAAGGAAAGGTAAGGGAAGTCTGATTCTAATTTGCTATTTAATTCACCATCTTTTCTGAAAATCAAAAGTACATTTTAGCTCTTCAAAATTATTTACAAAAATGTTTTTCTTTCAGGTGTGAATTTTTCACATTGTTCATTTGTAAGAATGTATCTGAAGTGCTGCTAATTAAGTGTATTATAAACTGGTACTGTAAGTATGGTTTAGGTGTATTTACATACTTACTTGTTTTTACTACAAACAATAACACTGGTGAGCCGACTCATCAGGAGAATGAAAATTAAATCAAATCAAATTAAAAAAACACACTTATCCCTCAGAACTCCTTCCCCCTTGCAGGCTCTAAATCTGATGCCTGTTATCACGTGTTACTGCGCACACACGGATACGTTCCAACACAATGTTCATCGAGAGCAGTGTGGTGAAAACATAAACACAAGAAATGCTGTTCAAATTACAGATATCATCAAGGGACATACGAGCAGGGGAGAGAGATGGGTTTTGTTTTAGAAAAAAAATTTACAGTTACTCACTAGAGCTCCAAGATGAGAGAAAATAAGATGCGAGTTGAAAAGCGTGTAAAATCTATGTTCAAATTGTATGAATAAAGATACATTGCTCCACCGTGGCAAGTGATGTTGTGAAAAGCATGAATGTGAGGGATGGTCTCGATTGATATTAGATTTCCGGAGAGAATTATTGTCTCAAACCACCCCTAAACTCAATCTTGTTAAAGGGGCACCTAACTTGCCAAATCTCATTTCAAAGACATTAGGATTAGTCCCATCTCAAAAAGTAAAATAATTGTACATTGAATATTGTAAAATGTAATTGTAAAGAATTTAACACATTGTGTATCTGGACGTAATGATGTAAGTATTTGAGAAGCAAAGACTGCAGATTAAGACTTATAAATGTGGGAAATGCACAGCGGTGCAGTGGTTAGTACTGTCGTCTCACAGCAAGAAGGTCCTGGGTTCGATTCCCGGGTCAGGGCGTTTCTGTGTGGAGTTTGCATGTTCTCCCTGTGTCTGCGTGGGTTCTCTCAGGGTACTCCGGCTTCCTCCCACAGTCCAGAAACAAGCAAAACTGGGGGTTAGGTTAATTGGTCACTCTAAATTGCCCTTGGGTGTGAATGTGAGTGTGGATGGTTGTTTGTCTCTATATGTCAGCCCTGCGATGAACTGACAAATTGTCCAGGGTGACCCCGCCTTCGCCCGAAGATGCTGAGATAGGCTCCAGCCCCCCCTGCGACCCTTAACAGGATAAGTGGTAGAAAATGGATGGATGGATGGAAATAAATCATTGATATGCTCCATGAACCTGTACTTTATGTGGTGTGAACATCAGCATGTGTGCTGACAGGAACTAAGCAAGGTTGTTTAGGATGAAATTAGAAATGTTTTTATTGAAAGCTCCAAAAAGTTGTTTTTTTTTATTCTTTTTTATTTCTAAGAATAGGTGCTTAGTTCTCTGTCTTATGCTTGGATGTAAATGTGGTGCACAGTGTTCAGATCAGATGCAGTGCTATCTTGATGCAACAGTGTTTTCGCCATTGACTGAAGTTTTCACTTCTTAAAATAGGATTTTACTTCATTTTATACACATAAAAGTGTGGTAGGATTTCTGTAATTAGGTTAATACATATGAACTTAGAAAAAAATGGAATACTGAGTTTGGTTTTTCTGTGATAGCAGTGATAAGTTTCTATTCATCCGCATGGCAGCATCCATCTCCTCGTCTCAGTGTGGCTCACTATCCCTTCCTATGGATAAAACTCTGTCATGGGCAGGAAGAGGCAGCCAGTCTACACAGACCACCATGAAGCTGAATGAACCCCAGCTTTTTGATGTGGTGGTGAAATTGTGTTTTTCCAGACCTATTGTGAAGCCGCCACTGGATTAGAGGTGGCAGAGGGTCGTGTGAGTGAGAAATGAAGTCCAATTTTTCTGCACTGTTCGGAGCTGACTATCAGGAATATTTCAACCTAAAAGGGACAATCCATCTATGCGGCGTGACTGAGGGAAAGAATGCCACAGTGGATTATTTTTCAAGGTGAAAACAAGGTGTTGTCTCGCATAATGAAAAACAAACAAATAAGAAGCCTACAGCCAAAGGAAAAATGTGTGCATGCCACAGAGGTGAGGGACAGGAAACCAAGTATTTTCAATGGGATAAAGTTGAAAAGAAGTTTGGTGGTGGTGGTGAAAATCAATAGAACCATGTTGGTAACAGTATAATGAATGCTGCTGCAGAAGTGAGGAAGATAGCAAAAAAAAAAGGAATAAAATAGAATAAAAAGATATTTGACTTTATGTTTATAAATGACTCAGCTTTTTTGTCCAAAATGATGGTTTGTTGATGAAAATGTCCATCTTTCAGATGTTGATAAAAACAGAATGACTAAAGCTTAAAGTGCCATGCTTTTTTGGAAGATGAAGTTGAGTTGAAATATGTTTGTGACCTATCAGAGAGCATAGATAATTTGTGTAGTAAGTTAATATATGAACTATTTGATTTTGTGTTCTCAGCTCAATTTTTTTCTACCAACTTAATTTTTGGTATTAAATTAAATTTTAAATAAATGTTTCAATATTGAAAGTCCCACCTTAAGGCTAATAATTCATCAGTCCTACATCCTTACTTTTGATCCCTACCTGATCATATTTTTATTCTATACAAGGACAGTAAAAGGGAAGGGAAAAAAACTGAAAAAGATGAACAGGTGGGGCAGCAATATGATATGGGGTTGTAAGGTCTTGAATAGAATTCAGTAATGACGTCTGGATTGCAATTGCAAATCCATTCACGTTGCAATTCAATCACCATGAAACTCTTACTTCATAAAAGAGTCTAGTGGAGGACAGAAAACTACGGACAATACTTGCCATCTCCATTTCACTCTCTCAGTTCTTTTGAAATGAAGTGTTTAAAAGCGATTTTTCTCCTGCCTCCTGCTGGATTGGCCTCAGGTGCACAAACGTAAGGGTCTGTTGAGGTCAGAGCAGGCAAGCAGAGAGGAAGATGAGTGGGAGGTGCACAGGTAGCATTGTGGGTGACCCAACGAAGGAATTAAAGCCAAGGTTTGAGGGACAGTTGGACAGGTTACATAAAAATCCTTTAACATCGAACTGCTTCACCCACCCCCACCTAGACCCTGCCTAAATCCCAGTTGGGCATGTCAGTGCAGTATGCCACAGGAGGCCAGAATCATGGAGACAGTAGGCTCAGGCATGCAGGTTTCCAAGGATAGATATCCATTCTTTGTCCAGATGTTAATAGGAGGAGGAGGTGGTGGAGTGGGGACACAATGAGACATATAAAACCTACCAACACATTTAAATTTATGCAGATATAAACCCTGTCTAATATATTAAAAAAAGAATGATCTAAAATGTATTTCATAGATGTCAGTGTATTTGGTATTGACCCAAAGAGATGTTTAATTTAAGTTCAGTTACAGTAAAATGTATATTTTTTTTAATGTATCAATGTATTCATTAATAGTGAAATCCAAAATGAATAATTGAGGCCTTTTTTTCACGTCTGCAATGATGGCAAAAAAACATGAACATTGGACCAGGGGATGTTCAACTTTATCAGCATCTCCTTAATTTTTTCGGCTATTATAGTTCCAGTATGCATCCCACGGAGAAGAAGAATTGAATGTTTTGAAATATTTGGTGGCTGGATGCCGCCCACTGTTACACAACAAAAAGAATTTACTGGTATCGGACAGTCCACAAAGTCAGTACTCGCCAATTCCGGCGTTTTGGCAGTATCGGAATTGGAACAACTCTATTATGAAGTCTGATTATGAATAATATGGACTGGTGGGTAAGCCTGGCACTAATTGGTTACTGTTGCTACACCTGTCAAATAGTGCTGGATTTTCTAATTAAACCCGATCTTGGAATAATCCGATATCGATTCAGAAAAAATCCAGAGATCATTCTATTAATACATACATTTTAGAGTCTTTTTTGTTGGATGACTGTTGCTTTAACATCTTAGATCTTATGAGCGTTCTCAGCATGTGAGATCTGGCCATGAAAACTGCTCTGGTTCTGTTGTGTCTCTCTGTTTTAAACGTTACTTATTAGTATTGCGGTCAAAATTGTTCCACCCCTGAAATGACAGAGGAGGTATTGGCACTGCCAAATCAGCTGTCTGTGGAAATGCAGTGAACCCTTAGAAAAGACTGTTTCTTTTCCTTGGGTGCGACTGACAACCAGGAAATTGAAAAGCAGGTTGCAGTTGTCAACTCAAAGAAGAAAAAGAAGAACTAGAAATTCTGGAAACAACATGTGGTTCAGGATCCACTGTATACAAGCAGAGCACACATAACAACAAAATATATGTTTGATTCTTAGTGTAAACATTATATTTAATAATCCACCAGCTAAGAGGATACAATTTCCAAAATTAGTTTCCTGAATCAGCCCTAATCAAATCGATATTGAACTGAATCAAATTGATTAGAATTGGAAGTTGAAACCTTGTGAACTGAATTAAATCAATTTGGGAAATCAGTGGCGCTACCCTAGACCTACCCAAGTCCTTGTCTTTGTCAATGTCTTTCTTATCTTCTCTCTTTAGCTCTCTCTTTTCGTCTTCATCTTTATTCTTTCTGGTGTAGCGTTACCTGAGAGGAGATTTTTAAAGGCTGATGTAACAGCTATAACTAGGAGTAGGAAGAAACTGATAACAGTTCTTTTCCCAATATCTTTATCTTTGATTCAAAACATAACAGCTTAACTACATCAGAGGAGTAAACATCTCAATTATTTAAACAGGAATTGAACATTCAACTAAAAATACTCAAAGAAATTAAAACTAACTAAACTAAGAAGTTGTTGAAGTTGTTAGTTTCTTAAAGAAATTGAGGGTGAAAAATCCCAATATCTGTAGTGATTATTGTAACATTTTCAAACCAGCTGTGGTTTTTGTTGTATGTATATTTAACCCCTTGACGCCTGAATATAAAACTGATGCTATCTCGGCTTCAGCCTGAATGCAAGCGGTATTATGTGAATTCGTGACAATCTGCAATAAGTGGTTCAATTAACCTTTAGGGCATGTGGACCTCTGAATATGCACAGTGGTGTTTTGCCCACTGGCCCTGTTCACAGGTTCCTGCTCGGATTCTAGGCTTTATTTTGTGAGTTTGCTTTGTTTAACCCACTGCACATTGGAATTTGAAACACATTTTTTTCTGTCTCTTTCGTTCTTATGTTGATTCTTGATCGTGTCTAGATCTGTTGACTAAGAAGTAAAATTCCCGAGTATACCCTGCTACCTGATTACTTTATTCTCCAATTAGCATTAAGCCTCGTTAAACAAAGAAAGAAATTGCCCAAACATTCCTATGAATTGAATGTATATCAGCTCATCTTTGAGTCTGAGGATTTAAACATCTCAGCCTGTTTTCTGTTGGAGGAATGTCTCTCAGTTTTATCAGTACTCTTTGTAATATGGGTGTGGGTCTTGTGGAGACGATGAGGAAAATTCTCAGATGAACTGAGATTCAGATTCAGCACAGCTAAAACAATAACAATAATAATTATATCTTTCGCAAAACACAGCTATAGTAGACGAGGGTTTAATTGAAACTGAGGGAAAATGAAAGCTGCAGAAAAAAGAAGATTGAGGATTTGAAAACCAAGAACATAAACAAAAGCCCAGCATTGTAGTGAGGATAGAAAGGAAAGTTACCTTTTACAAAAACTTGAGTGTCAATACTTGAGTTAATTTGTGCCATTTATGTTGAGTTTCTGTCGGGTTATCGTGGCCAGGCATTCATGTTTTAGTAAAGGTTATTTGATATTTATTAACTGAGTGGAATTTTGCTCTCTCGACGCATTGATTTGCAAAGATTCTGGTAAGAAACTCCAAAATCTATCCTGTTTTATTTTCCCAAAGAGAGTCTAGCATATATGTTGCAACTCAACATTTTCTTTCATACCTGAAGAGCAAATGACAGCAGGCTTCCAATTTACTAATCTAATCACTTCAGTATGGAGTGATAAGCTAGTCAAGGCTAATGCCCTCTGAAATAATTCCCTTATGTTTTTTTCTCTAAGAATGCTCAAAATTTTATTACAAATGTCTGGTAACATAGAGAAGATACAGACAATACATGATACACCTGTGTGTTTGTGACTCAGTAACTGTAAAAATACCGAATAAAATGAATGCTTTTGTCACCGACAAAACTCAGCAGACGTGATCAGTCATTTGCCGAAGGGCCGCTGTTTTCCACTGCTGTCCTGTTTGCAAAAGGCAAACAAATTCAACTTGCAATAAATCTACTTCACAATCAAGTTTGTCTAGGAAACACTGGAAATATGTTTCTAACATGCAAACTGTTCTTGAGTAGCTTCCAAAATAAGATAAGTTTTGTAAAGTTTAAAACCTTCACAGTTTGGGACACAAGGCTTAGGCTGCAACCTACCGGAAGACTCCCTTAAACCCAGCAACTGCATTTTGTCCGATCACTGCATATCAATCATGTGAATTCTACCCCTGCGGTTCCGCAGGGTCCCAGCCTTTCACAAATACATAACAGCACAAATTACCTATTTAAAATATAGCAAATTTACAGAAACCATTGCATCAGTGTGTTTCATTCCAATTGACACATCAGAATGTTAATCCAAGTAGTACCATTTGGAAGGATAAAAGGTAAAGAAAATAAAAACAAAGATTAGTCAGTGAACTATGAATACAAAACACAAAGTCACAATATTTTTGCGCTAAATTAATAAAGTATTATAGTACCCAGATTACTTTTTTGTGGTATGAGTAATGTAACACGTTACATTTTGGAATTTTATTAATTAATTATTACTTTGTTATTTTTTCAAAATGCAATTCATTCATGGGCATCAGAACCATTGTTCATGGTTGGGACAAGTGCCCCCCAGACCCACCCACTTTTTTTTGTCTCTCCATCTGTTTGTTCAGAGTGCCATCAGTCAAATCCATTCTGCTTGAGCAATGTCCTGCAGAGTGCTTATATATTATACTCCATGCCACATCTTAGCTATAGTGTTGCTCTTGTTGCAGCCATGGTAGGCTAAAAAAAAGGCTCATCATATTTACATACATCCGGCCAATTAGCACTATTGAGCATTATTTTGGAAGTTACATCTAGCCAGTGTTTACTGGCACTGTATAAATGGCAATTATCATTGGGGTATGTGTCTGTGCGTGTGGGTGTGTGTGTGTCTGTGTGGTAGTTGGGTGGGAGTCGTACTGAATCTGAGCAGAGCAGATGGGTTGATAGAAAACCTGAATAAAACACATCAAATGGTTTGGTTTGTTATTCTCTTAGCCTGTTTGTTTGTTCTGGTTGGTGTTGGAAATTGGTTGTCAACAGAACATGGTATTAAACAGACAGAGGGGAAATTACGGGAAACTAAGAGACGGTCAGAGGGAGAGAGAGAGAGAGAGCAGGCCGCAACGCAGGGACACATGGACCCACCCACCCATTCATTACTCTAAAAATTTCACTACATATCACTGTGTTTTATTGTCATGAAGTGAATGTTCAAACGTAATATACTGTGGTTTATTAGAGTGCTGTGTTTTATATTCATAACGACAACAACATCAAACTTTTACTTATTCATTTATTGCCAGCAAATCCTAGTTAGTAAAAAGGGAGAAAGGCAAACCAAAGCAGTTTTGGTGAGTGTATGTGTCAACATGTTTTATGATGAGCTTTTTTGCGTGTCATTTGAAGAGAGGACTCTTTAACTAGGCAGTTAAGAGTTAAGCTTGTCTTAAACTGGTGAAAGAGAGAAACTTGAGTTCAAGGGGTGTGGATATATATATTTCTGACCAATAAGCATGATAACTAATGTTTACTTACTCAACTCAATGTGATTAAGAGGCCAACATCAAGATGGTTATGTTTAGTTCACTGAGGACCAAAAAATGTTGCTATGCGCTCATATTTTTATTGCTCACAAAACAGAAAACACAGAAAATGTATAAACAACAAAAACTTACACTGTCAAAATTCGGAAAACTGTCATCATGTCTGACTCTAAATGGTGACATCGCATTTGATTTTTTACCAGCCAGAACCACCTCATCTGCTTCATCCACATGGTGGAGTAAGTCCCTAGTTTGAAGTTCCTCCACTCAAAACTTAGAATGGGCTCTTGTGTTTTCTCCTGTTGAGAAAGCACAGCAAGGACTTTACTCTAATACTAAAGCCAGAGATTGAAGCGAGCAAGGCTTGCTATATTTTTATGTACTGCTTAATGAAATTATGTTTCTGTAACTCTTTGCACAGTAACTACCATGCTTCTAGTGTGAATCTCTCCAGTGATGATAAGAAATATTAAGACTGTGTTCGTTAGTCTGTTCCCGACTCCTTATTGTCCCTTCAGCGCTCCTTCCAACACTTCCTCTGACATAGCTGGCAAGACCTTGACAGCTTTTTCGCTCACTCTCTCGCTTTGGCCACCAGAAATAGGTTTAAAGTGCAGCCCTGGGAGTTGAGACAAGTTGGCCACTGCATAAACTCACGTAAGAAGACTTAGTGTGTGTTTGTGTGCACAGTGGGAGCCACAGGCTTTCTCTAGTCAGGATGTCACTATTCAACACACAGCTTCTCACTAAAGACAGCAGGATAGATACTGTAAAAAACAGGGAGAGAAGTGTGACCTGGCATTTGCTTCATTCAAAGGATCTGTGATCGTGCTCCCAGCAAGTAAACAGGAAAGTGTGTGGGCCATCAAAATTAGCTGTAAACCAATGACTACTCTATAGTGATGTAATGTAATATGTGTTACATTTCCCTATGCTATTAAAGATAGGAGCAAGAGGGTCAACAGGCTGTGACTGGGGAAATGTCTATGTCTCTCTAGAGATGGGTACAAATAATGTAGGTGGCTTTAATCACCAGCTGTATAGCCTTCCTGTCAAAGGCTTTGCACAAACCTTGCAAACTTGGGATATCTCCAGTTGGAATTTGTTTTATCATTTATTTATATTGTTATTGGAATTTTGCCTATTTACTAAAAATGCACCAATATGGAAATTCTGGGCTGATACAATTCCAATATTTGATATGATAATTTGTATTTGTATTAAAACTGAAAATCACAGGGATGTCTCCATCATTTTTAGCTGCTGCCTGTCTTTAGACAGCACATGCTTGTCATTTGACGGACACACAACTTTTTTGGCCCCTTACCTCTCCAAAAAAACAGGCTGTCTAGTTAGTGAATTAATTTGTGATCACAATAACATGAGAACATTTGGTAATGCTTGATGTCACTGAAAATGTATATTTTGATTTATGTTATTCTCTGAGGTGGCAGCTTCAGCTTCACCTGCTGCACTTTAAACTTTCACTGACGTTTTGAGACCTCAGCTTGGGTTAAAGAGGCAGCAGAAGCAGGTAAATTTAGCTGCTAGGTGTCAGGGTCTGCTAGTGTCAATCAGTGTTTCCGGTCTTATGTTGAAGTTTTGCTTGTGTCTTATTCCCCATTTCCTGTCAAGTGTTGTCCCTCAGGTGTGTTCGATAACTCCCTCTCCCTAATGTGTCTCACCTGTGTCCAATTGTCTACTTCTCCCTCGTGTATTTAACCCTCGTGTTCCCTTCCTCCTGTGCCAGATTGTCTTGTCTTCCAAGCGAGCATTCCAGCATTTATTCCTCGTAAGTCTCCTTGTGTCCAATCTGTATTCCGTTTTCCGATTACCGAGTTTGCCTTATCTGTACCTTTGCATAATTTGAGTTCCCGACTACCGATTTAGAAAGCTCCCTGTGTGTCTCTGCATTATTGGATCCCCCAGACCTGGTATCTGATATTAGGACTATCAGACTATCATGTCCAGACTGTTTGTTTTTGCAGTGGGAATTTTGACAGTTTTAAGGTCAATTTGACTGAAGTCAAACATTACTGTCAAGTGTACATGCTGCAATGTTAATGATCATACTCAAGCAATTAATCAAACATTCTGGTGCATAACTCATTTTATTCTCTAGCATGAGTTTGCTCAGTCCATATTAGTTTTCTGTGAACTCTTATTTTCAACTGGAATTTACCCTACCTTATGTTTTAGCTAAATCTATGTTTGCCATAAACTTGTGGCTATTTTGATGACAATGACATTTTGTTCTGAGTTTGCGTTTTTATCGTGGCTCCTGCTGTATGCATGTTGAATTGTCAAGACAACACAGAGCCACATCTTCACAATGGCAGAACCAACACCAATATATTCCTCTCATTACATGTAAACTAAAATCTTTCAGGTATTTTACTATTTCAACTCTGGCCTACAGCGGAAAAATAGAAAACACACATCTCAAAACATTAGACTGTTTCACTCAAACCACAAATCACCAAAATTAAAACATAAAAGGTTTTAAATATTTCACTTTGCGTGTAATGAATATTGGATATAGGAGAGTTTAACTTTTCCACATATGTGAGTATAGTCTAGCATCTTATTTACAAGATGAACAGCTTGTTAGAATTGTCACTGTGGGCGTTTTGGTAAGCATAGCGTCACAGTCTTCTTTAACAGTTTGAGAGAAGATTCATGATTTGTTGATGTTCATATATATGTTTTATCTATATATTATTACTGTATATCATTTTGGGGTTTTTTTATAGGTATTTGTAATACTATACCATACCATATGATATATTTGGCACTAGAATTATGTTGTACCAGTAAAACGCCTGGAATGTTTCATTTGTTAACTCTGTATAGCATTTGCTATAGCTTTGCGAAATGGGCTAGATGCTACTATACAAAGATGACATGCAAACATGCAAAGATTGCTACAGCTGTCAAAGTTCTGTGTGGAACTGAAAAAGTTAGTGAACTAAGTGAGTGAACTCTGCCAGTTAAAGCGCTTATATTTCACATGATAATTGGTTGTGTTGTTCTGCAAATTTATCTGTATTTGTTATGACAAATGCCGAAATAAGGAAATATCATTTCCACTATTTATGACATGCTGTAACTTAATATTAATGAAAGCCTATTATTGGCTTAAAATTAAGTGAATCCCTCAATATCCTATTATAAATATATGTCCTAGCATTACCTGCATTACCAAAATTTCCTCACAATAAACATTGTCATCATAAAACTACTGGTCTATCTAGAAATTAGTCTGCACAAGTACAGCTACACCGAATACCAAAAAAACCCCACACACATTCTATTTGTTTCACATCTGCCCTCCTTTCTTCTCTTCCCCTCTCTCACCCCTCTCCCTGAAGCCATCAGTTCGGTGTGAGCCTTTTCCAGCATGGAGCCAAAGAGTTCAGTGATGCCAAGCTGAGTCCCTTAATAACCCCACAGCTCTCTTGCCTGTTCCCAGTGCCAACCCTGCTGTGACTGACAACTGATATTATAGTGGACCCTGCTGTGACACGTGTTCCACCTCGTCTATTACTGAAAGGTAATTTTCTTTATCCCTACCAAACAAAATAATCCTAATATAACAATATTGTTGATGCCTTTCAAGAGTATAAAACAGAGCTTATAATAATATATCCTTATTGTCTTTACACAAGAAAGAAACAAAGAGATCTGAAATTGTCCTTTTTTTTCGTTGCGAGGTTTCTGTCCTATCTTTGCTGGTATATTCAATATTTTTAAAATTAGCACTTGTACCATATGTCAGCTGCTTAGTGCACAGCATAAAGTAGGCTTACTTTAAAGTTGCTTAAGTAAATCATAGTGTATACTGTATGTTTGACAGCTAAATACCAATGCAATAAGAACATGGATTCTGTATTTGTAGTTTTCCTTTAGTATCTTGGAAAAAAACTCCTGTTCCATGAAAACTCAAAAAACATTTTTCCCATAAATTAGCCCATG
>KV751322.1:5918031-5937940 GCA_001698575.1 Mola mola | reverse complement strand
ATATCAATATTATAATTATTATAATATAGTTGTGTGGGCAGCCTTCTACAATTTGATTTGATTATTTATTGTTTGTTAGACTGTGACAGTGCTTCTTTGTGGTTGTTCCTGTTAATGTAACTATATTTTAGTTGTTATTTTTGAGCTCATGTGTTCACTAGTTCCAGATTTTTATCTGTGGGAACTCCTTCAAATATGATATGGCGCATCTTGAGGGGCTTAGTCTCAAATTCTGTAAGCAAATTCACTTTATTATTTTTTTTAAGACCACGACAGCGCCCAACAGTCAGGTTGTTGTTTAACAAACTACCACATGGGGTCATTGTTTCCCTAGAAACTGCTGAACTTGTTTAAGAGGTCAACAAGGAGTCAATCTTATTCAGGTATGTAATGAATTTACAATACAGGGAGGCCCGACAGCTGAGATGTTTTTCAGTATCTTTGTGGTTCCATCAGACCTTTCAGAGTTATATAGTTAGTTATAGTAGTTACAGAGTAAGTGATGCTGATCAGATGTAGAACTAAAATGATCAGTCAATCATTTGTTCGAAACCTTTCTTACCGACATTCTTCTCCATTTTTGGAGGATTTGAATATGTATCAAATGAGGTATCAAATGGTTACTTTTATTCAGTTGACTCAGGTTCTAGTTGGCCTTTACCTGTAGGTAGAGGAAAACAAATCATCTGACTTGACACGCATTTTAAAGCAACATCAATGACAAATAAATAGACTTGATAAAATACAATTAGAATACTCAAAACTCTACTAATCACCACTTGAAGGTATAATGTGTGGCTTTATTTTTGAATCACATTCCCAAATCGTCACATACTCACTGTATACGTTTCTGGCCCGACCTACAAACCAAAAGCATCTTTGTTGACCTTACTTCATGTCTTATACATTTCTCTATTAAAAAAGAAATAATAATAAAGGAAAGGAAATTAGATAAACTGTGGGAAAAAATGTGTAAACTGTTAAAATGAATCATAATACTTTACAATATGGGTGGATTAATAAAATTATTCAATGCAGTAATAAGCATTTACCAACAGTTAATGTGCCAACTAATCATTTGTTAATAGTCTTCAACTTAAATGATATACTAATTCATACCTTATTCAATGGTTTAAAACCATACTATTAAGTGTCATTTAAAGGAAACATGTTTTCAACATTACAATTAGGGTCACAAGCAGCTTTAATAAGTGGTTAATTCAGGTCAATGAATATTGTTAAGGTACAGGTTATGGTCAGGGTTAGGCGGACTGCCTATCTATAAAATAAAACATCACCTTCGACTAAAACAAATAATTATTAATACTGTAATTTTACCAACCAAATGATTGAAATAGAAAGTTATTGTTATTATGTAATTGTAGCATGAATAAAATGAAGGTGAAGGCATCTATCCTTCGACGTACATGGAGAAAATAAGATTTTCTGCAAATATGTTGTTCGTTTTGATAAAAGCTCCAAGGATGAAATATAAATGAATTATAATAAAATGATTATTTTATTACTGAAATTAAGTTGAGGGATAATAAAAGATTCAGATTCTATTGATATGACATTCCGTCAGTACATTAAGTTGTATTCTGATATTCTGATATATTATTTTTACTAGATGGAGCTGAACAGAATCATCAAATGGCGCAAATCTCTACAACAAACCAAAAAAATACATATGCTGCGGGTGAATGTTATTTACAGTTATATTTGTTTGTCTTTAAGACTGTGATAGAAAACTAAGTATGTACTCTCACTAGCCTGTTGTTTAAGATAAAGAAACTATGTTGTGTGAAGTTCATGGCAACCTTCATGGCAATGTTGCCATGATTTTGCAATGTTTTTGAGACATTTGGAAATAGCACATAATACTCGTAATGCCTCGTGGGAGGATGAGACATTCCAATACCAAACAGCTAGTGAGGAACTGGGATTATAGTGTTTTATGACATGTTTTTGTGTGACTATAAAAGGCTAAGCGAAACCTTTGTGCTTTGAGCATTACAGCTGAGAGATCATAGAGTAATGATCGCTGTGTGCTCCTTCTCGCAATAATAATAAACCTTGGTTGAGTTTAACAGAAAATGGACTTCAACATCCTTTATTGAACTAGTGGTGAATATTTTTTTCACCCACAGACAGCCTTGAAGATGAGAGACTACAAGGTGGTGGATGAAACATTTTCATACCCAGCATCATTAAATCATCTTGGAGGAGCTTGCTGTACCACTGTGGTACACCTTCACGGCACATGTGCTTTGTAGCAGAACTATATAGAACTCGGAGGACAAGAGATTGAGACATGCTCAACTTGTTCTTCCTGATGCAGCTTTTTCGGCTTTTGAATGCAGTCGTGACCATGAGGAGATGGCAAGGAAATGCAGACAAGCGGACGCTAATGATTTGCCAGCCCAATGATGTGAGCGTCACAACTCGGTCTGCAGCTGTGGCCCACCTCAAATTGTGAGGTGTGTTTGGATGGCGTTCAGCAATGGTGATGCCAACACAGCCAAATTTGTATCAGATAAGCTGAATGGAGAGGTCAAGCATGAGACATGAACCTGCACAAACAAACAAATTGAACTAATTAACCAAACAACAACTTCATAAGCAAATAGTACTTTACTGGAGAGAAAAAATCAGGGACACATTACCTTAACAATATGAATACATCATGACAGGGCCTAAATTATAATCCTATTAAGCATGTTTTAGCAGCATTTTTAGGTTAGCGTACTACCTTTTCATTGTGCTTTGGCATACTTTCTTTTTTATTGTTCTCACTGTATTTACTTGGAATCAACAGTCATGTAGCTAGAGTTTCAATCTTAGAATTGAAAGCGTATTTATCAGAATTAGGAAGTTGAAAGCATATCCTAGCCTCCTTCCCTGTCACACAGAGGAACTGGGTCAGACATCCATCATTATTTGACCAGAGGGTGCAAGTGCCATAGAGTCGTTGTAGATTAACTGTAGACACGGTTCTTAAGAACTCGATTAATCGTGGTTCAGTTTAAAATGTTGTTGGACTAGATTTTAACTTGTGGAATCTGACTTCAGGATACATTACAAATGACAGTTCCTAATGTGATCTGGGAGGTCTAAATTCCCAGGTTAAATGGAATGCCGCATGAAAAATAGTTGCCATTCTATTTAAATAGAGATGGTACACACACTGGAAAATCCCATTTATATACAACATATACAACAAGCTACACATTGTATCTCACCTTATGCATGATTTCCGTTGCACTGCATTCATTCGTTACTTCTCATAATGAACATTGCTGCACAGTGTGGCTCTTTATTCCTCCCCATGTCTCATGTCTTGGATCAAACGGAAGTGAACAGCAGCAATTTGAGTTTAAAAGGGCCACAGCACAGCACCTGTGAATCTCTATGCTCTGCTGGCCCTCCTAACAGGGATTGGCAGTGTTTAGGACAGCTCTTTTCACACACACTGGTGTAAAGCACTGTGCACTGAGATGCATGGCCCCACACAATCCACTACAGATCCAGTGCTTTGCCAAGAAAATTGCTGGAACATGATGTCCCCGCACAGCATGAAGACACTGTCCAAGCTTATAAACCTGTGGAGAGGAGTCATCAGCATCACAGAGAGATTTACAATGGTCTAGCTCAAGGCCCCAGACAGTTATAGATCTCTTTACCTTTCAAGAGCAATTTCACAGCAAATGGGATTAAAACTAATGGTGGTTGACACCACCATGTCCAGGACATTTTATCCATCGGGTTTTATTGCGCTGACATTTGAAAAGGTTGGCCTGTGTGTGAAGAGATGCAGAGCTGGGTTACATATAGAACACCCAAGGGACCCAGGCTTTAAAGCTAGCGCTGGAGATGCTGACCCACCTCGCCTATGCCCCACATCCACATCCGCACCCACAACCGTTTCCATTACACTAACTTTTATGGACATTAAAAACAAAAGGCTACAAATCATAGCACTCCAGTGTGCAGATAGTTTACAGATGGGGGATGTTGATTTTCGTCGTTGTTCGAGAGGTGGGGGCCCTTCATTATGACCATGCTCTGAATATGAAAGCAGTCTTGTCAGTGTAACTAATATCCGTCCTGCGTGATCTGCTTATTTTGTGATCATAACTTAACCAAGGGAATGAACTTTTTCCTCTTCTCTGTTTAATTTTAATTTGTATAAAAAAGACTCTTCAAGGTCAGTAAATGAAGACATCGTGTTTGGAATGTGAGTGGAGTTTGCTGACTTTGGGGATCCCGTGCTTTTAAAACGTACTCAATCAGGAGCAAAGTAAAGCGCTTCACCTGAATAACAATTTTAGTGTTGGCTCAATTCATGCTATGACTGCGTGTACTCTTCTGAACTCGTATCTTTGTTTTTTTTAACCACTGCGTTAAAAGGAAAAACAAAAAAAACATCTTGTTCTGTGATCTTGCCTCAGCTTTTCAAATACAGTTCTATGCAAAATGACCACTGTCCTTGAAAATATCTCCCTATTTATCCTCTCCCTGCTGTAGGTAGATGAAAAATCTCTCATCTGAGTTGTTACAAAATTAATCCATTCAGTTGTTTGTGTATGTAAAAAGATCACAGCACTAGAAGGCTGTAATGGAATGAGGGGCTCTCTTGTAAATGTATAGCAAAATCAGCTAAGCAGGTATTTCATTAATTATTCTATTCATTAGTGGCTATTTATGCTGTGAACATACAGAAATTTGTAGCCTTATGGAAAATTAGGCCTAGATATTAAAAGTTCCTTGATTCGCAAATAGGAATTAGAAGTTAATTGATTCATAAATTGGAATTAATAAATAGTATAAACAGAATAAATAAGAGATGTTGCATATTGTTCAATAGCCGTTGGATTTCATGGTTAAGTTCATGTATTGAAATATTTACATGATGTAAATATGTATTATGCTGGAAATATTGTAAAGATGTTTTATTTTAAATACTGTGAGAAGAAATTCAAATGGGGGAATCGTGAGAGAGTGAAGGAGGAGAGATTGAGAGAACGCTTGGAATGTGTTGCTGTGCTGTTGTTTTTTGAAACGTTAACAGTGGAAATACGTAGTCCACATATTTCCAAAGAGTAATAACGTGAGTACACAACCCGTGAACTCTGATAGTTGTTATATTCGACAGACGGACTGTTTTGAACAATTTGTTCCGAGGATGAGTTCAACGTCTCGGCGGTCTGCCATCTTGCCTAGCTTAGCTCTACAGTGGGATAGCTAGCCGCTCTGGATTGCTTTTGGACTGTGTGTTTGCCAACCCGGAGAGGAGACAGTAACACGAGATTCCTGTGAATGGTTATTTGCGTTTAGCTTGAGAACATAGAGCTATAGTTTTCCCTTAAAGAGTAAGCCTTGTATTCGCCTACCCTATAAGTTAAAATACTTAAAGTTAAGTTTAAAGCTAATCCTTTAGAAGTGTGGCTATAGTAATTATTACACACGGTTAAAATACAAAGTAAACACACACTAATAGTTAGAGATAACACTGTATTTAAAGAACTCAGGTTAGCTACCCCTATTAATTTTCTGGACAGCAAAGAGGTGCTACAAATTGCTCATCAGCTGTCTTTTCAAGGATGGCCAGAAATCACCAGTTGAGACTGAAAATCTAATTAAATTTGCACAGATCTCAAAGGCCATTCTCGGTTTTGCTTGCAGTGCTCCCATTTAAGTCTGTAAACACCACTTTTCAGAAATCATACTTTGGCACACTAAACACTTTGCACCTGGAGAACAAAGCAAGCCGGAAAACCAGAACACATTAGCAACCAAAACGAGATCATAAGCAGCATTTGCAAGGTGGCTTTGAAATCACAAAGCAAGGATGAAATATCTCTGCCTGTGGAGTGTTCAGAGCTGGCAGTTAGCTGCTGTGAATGATTGAACAAATATTTGGAGTTATTAGTTCTGCTACATTTTCTTTGAGAATGAGCAGTGTGGCAGGTCCAGGATGACATAGTTTATAGTGCTGTGGGGATCTCTCAACCAGTGACTGTTTCATATAAAAGTGATGAAAATCTGCTCAAAACTCCTCTTGTGTATTCAAGAGACAATGTTGTTTTCTGCCTTTGAGGCGGGCCTGTAGACCCAGAGTGAATATCGTATCTTATTTGTCTAAATATTGCTGTAGGTTTAATTTACCAAAATACAGTGACCGTCCTGAGATACCAACGTCAGTATTAGGCCCAGGAATAACACTCAAGTTGCATAAATCCACCTAAAATATTACAATGCTGCAAATAAAGTGATCTGCTTTGAATTTTTATTATGTTTATCAGCTTATTTTCATTTTTGGCCAATCATTTCTGATAAATGATTGGCCAAAAATCAAATCGAATCAAATGAAATATATACTTAATATTTCTTCAGTAGAATTTGGTTCTGCCAATACATGTTGTAGTGCATTCTTAATGTATACTTTATTTATTGCTATTTATAAGTGTAATTTTCTTTGCTGTGCACCACTGACCAAACTATTTCTGGCTTAATTGTATTGAAGAAAATCCAGCAAAATGATTTTAAATAACTTAAAGTCATTAGAAACAAGTTTTAGAAATGTTTTTGATACGAGTGAACTGAGCCTGTAAAAACAAATCACATATGGCGGTGAACTCTGTTAGGTTAGTCAGTGGTGGTAATCTCAAGATAACAGAAACAGTACTGGAACCTGCTGGATTTCCTGGACTAAAAATGAGAAGAAAAATGTCTTAAAGTACATGTATGTGCTGTGTAAGACAGGCTACACAAAAGATTGAAATGAGTACAAAAAGTATAGGCTTCTTTACAAATACATTTCTAAAAGTTCAACAAGTATTTCTTGCAATTACGTTCCACAAAACAATACATCAGTTTAGTCTTAGACTGCTGCAGTTTTTACCTCATTAATGCACCATAAGCATCTGGGTAATGATGTGTAATTGATCCACTATAGCACTTACATTTTCTCCTTTCCCTTTCTGAATTGCCACAGGAGCAGAATGGTTAGTAGGTAAGAGAGCTGCCTCATGCTGCTATGGCACAGTGCCTCGAGCAGATTCGCACCGAGGTAGTAGTCAAGGCTTTTAGGCAATTTTGCTATTAGTCTGTAAGTGCCATTAAGAGGCTCTTCTGAGATTCGCCCCCGATTTGGCTGCAAACAACATAAACACATTTGCTTTGCTTGGAATATCTGAAAAAAGCGTTGCTGTCTCATCACCAGACAAGGCTGGATGGCTCTCTCTTGGCTCTCTAGGCTGCGCGCTGCAGGCTGTTCAGAAATGTGTCGTTGTGAAAGAGTAGTCCCAATCCACATGTAATGTCAAGGACTAAGTAGGCCTCTGCATCATTACGCTTCAGCTCTGCTTCCACACAGCTGTCTAATGGCATCTGGGCAATAGCATCACTTCAGCCAGGACACATAGATGCTGGGCAAGCACCATTTACCATGATATCATATAGAGACTAGTGATGCCTCTCTTCCCCTTGTGTACGCGCACTTTCCTGTTTCATCTAGCATACAGTAGATGGGCAGCGCTGCTGGTAATTCATGAAGCCCATCTAGGAGAACAAATGTTCTCATTCAGCAGCACCCACAGGGAGCTTTGTTCCAACACTGGTAGTTTCACGTCGCAGGAGGATGTAGTGGGTGAAAAGGACACCAGGTGGCACTCCAAGGCTTTTCTCTCCAGCACCCCCACCTACATCTCAAACGATGATGTAATCCCTTTCAGGCAATTATATCACACAGCACAAACAGGCCCTGTGCCCCTCTCCATGTGGATATGCTTTGATTTCCGATGATTGCTGATACCATTGTTGCGGTTCTCTCTTTCTGCTGCGTGGTTCTCATATTCTTAAGAAGTCTTACAGTGTCTCTTTAATGAAATCAACGTCAGAGCTGATTCTGCAGCACGGCACACAGACCAAAGCTCTCCCATCTGGTCACGTATACACTGATGCTGCTCTCTCACGGATTTTAAATATGCCTGTGACCTTAACCGTAATTAAAAAAAAGTAGTTTTCACAGCACTAATCTTCTCCTCCGGTCTCACTAGCTCTTAACCTTTTCTGCCACCAAATTAGTGAACTGAGCTGTGAAGATGTGAATATGCAAGCATCCACCCCATTCACTCTCATACACACCCCCTGTTCAGCTTTTAATAATATTGCCTTAGTGGCAGACAGATTACTGCAGGAGGAGAGCATCTGCTGGAGGAAGAAACAATATGACGGCCTCCTCCCCGGGGAGCCGTGGCTGTAAAAGACAATCACGAGGAGGCAGGAGGGATGGAAACAACCAAGCCTTCTTGAAGAAACATGTAAGCATTATAACCACAAGTCCCAAGGGAGACTGAAAAGAGTAACAGG
This sequence comes from Mola mola, assembly GCA_001698575.1. Classification (NCBI taxonomy): domain Eukaryota; kingdom Metazoa; phylum Chordata; class Actinopteri; order Tetraodontiformes; family Molidae; genus Mola; species Mola mola. Next base: position 5,929,567 of record KV751322.1, on the reverse strand, counting down.
AGGGATATACTCTTTGAATATGCATGCTACTCATCTTGGTTACAATACAGACAAAACAAGTGTTGTTTTAGTCCCTGTTAATTGAACATGAAAGGGAAGAAACAAGAAGGAAAAAGTGTAGACAATAGAAAAATGGTAAGGTTTCTCCAAGAGTAAATTGGAACAGTCTCAACTAACCTGCTCAAATTGAAATGACTACTAAACAGAAAACATTTCTCTGTTTTTGAGTATTTTTAAAGTGCACAAGGCAATTTTAAAGAGGGGGAAAAATATGTCAGGTTCAGCTGCTTTTTTTAAAAGTCAAAGATTCTGAACAACAGGATGCTCCTATTCTATTTGGCCTCATAGTGTGGGTGGACAATGTGAGTCTCCAAAACGGGTCAGTGCCAACTGTGTTAATGGAGCATGTGATGTCAGAACTGCAGCTAATGCATTTCCCTCACTTTTTACTACTATTCCATGTTCACAGAGATAATCTATTAGTGTAAGTGTCTGTACAAATGTCTGTTTGCTCAAAGCCAGTCTGAGGGAGTGAAAAATTGCGAAAATGCGTTGAGTTAAAATGTAGCGCTACTTTTTATTTTTGTAACAAAATGACTTAACTGAGCAGAAAACTACAAGAACTGTCAGAGCCAAAAAAACTGCTTCCTAAGAAACTGTCTCATGGTTCACACTTCTGAAGCATACTCATAATAAAAAAAATGGCCCTATTAAAATGATTTATAGCCATTTAGGACTAGTCCATCTCTATTTCGCTGGTTCGGCTGGTGACAGAATAGGGCACAAGGTGATAGGAGTTATGTGTAGTCTCGTAATAATCTCACATTTCCTTTAAAATACAGGGGCGCCTGCACATTGCACCTTGTTGTTTGAATAGCAGCGCTTGTCTTGCTGAGGGATAGATATGCATACTTTAACCATTGGACTCTCTGTCTCCTTCAGCTTCCATTCCTCTGCATATAAACCAAAACACTAATGTTTGCCTCTGGATGAGCAGGTTTGCCGTACCTCCCTGTTATAAGAATGCAGAATTGCAGTTTTTAGATCGGGCCATTATATTTATCATTAGGATTAACAGCAGATGGGATGCTGATGGAGGATTTATACATTGGAGGACAATATTAACTACATTGAGTGTTGCGATTCCACAGCAGTGATACGTACTAGACTTGTGCTGATTTACATGCATTGATTATTTAAATCTGCCAGGACCTTTCAGGAGCAAAATCTTCTGTATTCATCTATACATTCATAAGATCACACAGAATCCAACTTAGGAAAAAAATTGCTTGGAGTAAGATTTATAGTTTAATACTGTTTCCTGTGGATACTTCATTCTATCCTGCCAAGTGTATAACTTATTTTCCTGCTTTAGTGTCCCACAATATTTGCTGTTTTGACAGTCCTGCAGTGCAAATGTTTAAAGTTACAGAATGCAGCCACTAAATTTAGGCATCTGTGTATAACAAGTTGACACTAGTTGCCATGTGAAGCAAAGCTCCTCATAATTCTTATCTTTTTCCAACTTTATTATTCTCTGTCTTACATAATGCTTTATAGCGAGTGCCTGATAATTCGATATTTACAATCAGTGGATCATTGAGTCTTAACACTCTGCTGTGCAGTTGACTATTCCCCAAAAAATGTCCAATTATACAGCAGTTTAGCAGTTACAATTAGTGGCATTCATTTGTATGTACGCGTGCACAGAAACCAAGCAAAAAGCATCGTAATTTTGCTTTTTATTTAATCATAATCAGCTGAGGCATAGACTGACTAGTTCACAACACCGAATGTTCCAGCAGGTCAAATGTTTCACCATCTGAAAAGTTTTTGGATCTTAGTTATGGTTTAATGATTGATTAAAACAGTAATGAATGTGAATTTTGACAAATATTCCATCAAAACAAATGACAGAATGAAACTCAGACTATCCAATTATTCTACACGACACTATGTTAAGCACATATTTAAATTAATTGCCTTTTTGTGGATTAAATTTCAAGATCAGGTGCTAGAGCACACATTTGAATTACAAATTAATCTAAAAAATTATCTCCTCCCCTCTGTTTGAGGAGGTTATGTTTCTGCTTTCCTGAATCTGCAGTGTATAATTTTTGGTGGTGGTACAAATCTGGATATGAATTCTGGATCAGGATCCCTTTTCAAACGTGGACATAACTCAAAAACTAGTGGATGGATTTTCATGAAAAATTTTGTGTATATTGGTCATCAAGGAGCAAAAGTTTAAAACTTTGCACTGTATTTTGGTGAAAACTGAGCAGTGGTATTAAAATTACTTAATAAAGTAGCTATTGGGTCTTATCAACGCTGCCCACAACAGTTGTTATCTTCATTTTTATGGCATCAACAAGTGAGGAGGTCTTTGTGAATGTCAGATGTGTTAACAATTGCTGTAATGCAGTAATAACAGTTATTAAATAATCTCAGTTACTGTATTTCCATCTTTTTCTATCAAGCATGAGACATATTTTTCTTTTTAATCAAACTAATCAAGTAACTTTTCAGTTTCTTGTAATTTTAAAACAAGCAAAAATTCAAGTACTGGTTAAGTAGTATCAATGGCTTTCCTTCTCAGTGGGACTTGCCACCCACAAAGGTTAATGAGCTTAAACACAGCTCAGAGTGAGCTCATTAAACAGACCACAGAGACGGCATATGGCAGAGGAAAGGGCAGACGCGTAGGGAGAGACTAGGGAGCACATTAAAGGTAGATTGTTGCTGCCCCTGTGGGTAACTGAAGATGTCACTCTGTTGACGGAATTGATCAAAACTTCCATCTTTGTTTAACCACTCTTTGGTTTGTTTATCAGAAAGGGAAAATTAGCAAAGACATCTGCCTTAAATGAGACATGATTGAAGGACATATCGGGGCGGTGCAGTGGTTAGCACTGTCGCCTCACAGCAAGAAGGTCCTGGGTTCAATTCCGGGTCAGGGCGTTTCTGTGTGTGCATTTTGCCTTTTTTGTGTGCGTTTCTGTGGCTGCGTGGGTTCTCTCCGGGTACTCCAGCTTCCTCCCATAGTCCAAAAACATGCAAAACTGGGGGTTAGGTTAATTGGTCACTCTAAATTGCCCATAAGTGTGGATGGTTCTTTGTCTCTATATGTCCTGCCCTGCGATGAACTGGCAACTTGTCCAGGGTGTCCCTGCCTTCGCCCGAAGATGCTGAGTTAGACTCCTGCCACCCCCGCAACCCCTAACGGGATAAGCAGTAGAAAATGGATGGTTGGATGAAGGACGAATCATCACAACTTGGATGATTACAAATCCAGAGTGAGTAAGACAAGCTAATCGTCAGCCTACATTACTCCTACGACTCTTCTGGCATCCCTGTCATTGGAGCAGTGCTACATGCAGGAGGTAGAGAATGAGGGAAGTAGAGACTTTGTCCCTTACATTTGTACTTTCTCTAAAACTATGGTTTTTCCAAATGACCTCTCTTGTGGCTGATACTGCTAATTTGTAATATTCAAATGGAAGGAGCGGCATCACTGATTTGGATAAAGTTACATCCAAACCAATTAACAAACAGGAAAGCTCTGAAATATTTATTTCATTGTTTAAGGTTTTTTTCAAAGTCTTTGTTGTTTTAATGGCCAATATTCAGATTTGACATCTTAAATTGACTTGGCATAACAAAAACCTTGAACCCACACTCTTCCTGAATTGGTTTAGCATACACATAACAGTGTGAATAACAGTTGTTAAATATCTTATTAACAGGCCTTCACGCAATTAGTTTTAAACACACACAATAGAAAAATACTGGGATCGTAGCGATTAAAACAGGCATTGTTTGATAGTCAGGGATTTCTGAGTAAATCAAAAGACTATTTAGCTCAGTTAATACAAGATTGTCACTAACTGTTTTACTTGTGTGTTGTTGCACAGTTTTACTTGTGTGTTTTTGCACAGTCTACTTACTGCAAATTGGCTTCTGTTTCTGACCATCTGCAACACTGCTGTTATGTTTATGAATGAATGGACTCTTTTGATATTCACATTGAAGTTTTCTTCAAAGCCGCTGATAGAATTTAACAGCATAGGTAAGTGTTTTCTAACACTGAAACCACTGAAATATGATTTTGCAGATTTTTTGCAAATTTACAATGACTGACTATGCTTTATTTGTGTGAATAATCTGTACTATGATCACATTCAACTATATGTGCCAAAACAGAATAATTTGCCTGAGACATAATCATTTTTTTCATAACAGTGATGGATATAGTTTTCTTCCAGTGTAAATATCTGTACAAAAATTAAATTACCAAAGATAGCTCTATTCACAGATTTGGATGAACCTGGATTATGTTTGGTTTTTTTAAATTCTCTTTTTTATTGATTTTCAGCAGAAAAAAAAACCCATACAATGACATACATGCCATATCAGTACACTGTGTCACAAGTCAAGACAGAACCGAAACAGAACATTTACAAGAAACAAGAAATAAAACACAGAGGGAATCCAACAGAGACAGAGCATTATATGCATACAGTAAATGCACACCACATACATACACGTATACAAATACATGTATATAGATGTATACTGACTAATGGATAAAATTAAAAGAGAGGACGCACCTCACCAGTGTGTCAGGTTGAGGAAATATAAGGACCCCATATTTTCATATATATATATCTTCCCTATCTATTAGTCTGTAACAGAGCCTTTCATAGGAGGAAATCTTAGCCATTTCGTCGAACCACTCCCTCACCGGTATATCTCCTTTAGTTTTCCAATGTTGCAACACTATCCTGCATCCGTTGGTAAGTGCTTTTCTGCACTATGAGATCTGGTAGACATTTAGACTACTTCCCTTCGGCACCACACCAAATAAACAGAGCATTGGTTGTTCTATCAATGTAGAGGACATCACCGTATTGATAAAGGAGATCATCTTAGACCATAGGAAATCTATCATGAGGCATGAATACAACATATGTAAGAGGGTGCCACACGAAGCATCACATCTCCAACATAGGTCAGAGTCTCTAAGTCCTAGCCGTGCCATTTTACATGGGGTCCAATAAATCCTGTTGATAATTTTATAACTAATCAAACGTGTCTGCATTTCCCTTGAAACTTTAAACCATGATCCAATAATTTTGCCCCATATTTCCCCAGATATCTTTTCCCCTATATCCCTCTCCCAGCATCTCTTATGGCCTTCAAAACTGGTTGGCTGGGATCCCCTCAAGAGGTTATAGAAACATGATGTTTTCCTTTTAAAGTGCCCATCCTGTTCCAGTCTGACCTGTTTTGGATATGTGTTATTCGTTTAAGGTATGCCAGAATACAACTCTGTACCTGCAAGTATTTCCAAAAATCTTTGTTTGGGAGTTTATACTTTTCCCTTAATTGTTCAAAAGACAGAAGTTGTTTTCCATCAAATAAGTCCCCAATACGATTCCCAGTTTGACCCAACCAGCCCAGGAAAATGTTTGGTTTTTTTTACCTATCCTGAGGCTTTTGTTACGCCATAATTATGATTTATTTGTAAAATTGGGATTTACGCCCACGGTCGTATGTGAGGTTCGCCATGTCTCCTGTGAGAAAGTGAGTACTGGATTATTATAAGGGATGCCATCACTAGCTTGAGTAATAAAGGCCTGGACTGGGTAAGGGTATGTAAGCTCTTTCTCTATACCCACCCACGCTGGAGCTTGGTCAGCTGTCATATATAGTTTTGATAATTGTTTGAGACAGAAAGCATAATAATACCAGGCTATATGGGGGAGGCCTAGGCCTCCATCCTCTATGGTGGCATAAAGTTTTGTCCGATTTATATATGGTTTTTTACCAGCCCATAAAAAATTGTAAACAGCTTCATTAGCTTAATAAGCTTAATGGTAACATATTACTTATATAATTCATTTTAGGAACTATTGCCATCTGTGAAATATTAATTTTACCCAGAAGTGACAGTCCCAATTTGGTCCAGTTTTGTAGCATAAACTCAATTTTCTGAATTAGAGGGAGGAGATTGATTGTCATAATGTTATCCAGCTGTGGAGTGATCTTTATACCCAAATATGTCAGGCCAGATGGCTGCCATGAAAATTGCCAACCCTGCCGAACACTGGGTGGACAGAGTCTCGATAGGGGCATTGCTTCAGACTTTGACCAGTTTATCTTTCCAGTTTACCAGACGCACCTGAAAATGAGTCGATCAAGGTGAGGATGTGAGATATAGTTGTTGATGGGCGTCTGCACAGTAACAAAATATTGTCTGCATACAGTAGCAATTTATGCTCCTTGCCACCAGCTTTAATGCCAACTATATTGTTATTTTGCCTAATAGCAATTGCTAGTGGTTCAAGGACCAGAGCAAATACTAAAGGGGATAGGGGGCAAACCTGCCTTGTCCCGCTGTGAAGCTGAAAAGGGGGAGACCTCCTGCCATTTGTTACTACAGATGCCTTGGGATTGTAATATAATAATTTAACCCAGTTAATAAAAGATGGACCAAGAGAAAAAATTTTTCTAGTGACCAAAAAAGGTACACCCACTCCTGTCGAATGCTTTCTCAGCATCCAGCGAGAAAGCTACAGCTATATCTGCCTCATTTCCAGCTTGCCACATGAGCTGGAGCAGCCCGCGTAGGTTGTCAGATGATGTCCTGTTCTTAATGAAACCCACTTAATCTGGGTGAATAAATTTTGGTAAAACGACCTCCAGTCTAGACGCTAAAATCTTGGAAAGCAGCTTAGCATCAACATTAATCAGTGATACCGGGCGGTAGTTGCCACATTGTTGTGGGTCCCTGTCTTTTTTATAAATCAAAGTTATTATAGCAGTTTGCATACTATCTGGAGGAGAACCTCTTTCTAAGGCATCCTTAAATACTCTGAGTAATTTTGGGGCAAGAAGATCTGAAAATGTTTTATAAAATTCAGCTGGGAGGCCGTCCTCCCATGGAGATTTTCCACCCTGCAGGTCCTGTATAGCCTTTTTAACGTCCTCCAATGTAATACCTGCTCCAATTTTACCCTGTTCCTCTCGTGATAGGGTTGGGCAGTTTACACTAGATAAAAAAGAACAAATATCTTGAATTCTTGGGTTATCTGATTTATAAAGATTTTGATCAAATGCGGCGAATATAGCATTTATGTCTATGTCGTCTGTCTTCAGTTCACCTCTATCATTCTGTATCCCTGGTATAATTGATTGGGTATACTGCTACTTTGCTCTCTGCAAGAAATCTCCCTATTCTCTCCCCTTGTTCATAATATTTGTGTTTATTTCTGAATAATGTATATTCGGCTTTCTTCTGAAATATAGAGTTGTATTTCGCTTTTAATTTATTTAGTTCAAGAAGAATCGAGTGGTCAGATTGGGAAGAGTGCATCTTTTCCATTTTTTTAATATCCATCTCCAGTTCATGGAGATGTTGAACAGATTTCTTTTTCAGATATGAGCAGTCTTGAATAAGTCGACCTCAAATAACGGCCTTAAACGCATCCCACTCCACGGCTGGATTTGACACTGAGCCTTCATTGTTCAGTCAATAATCTAGTATCTCACTTTTGATAAATTCCACTGACTGCTCATCCTTGAGCAGGGATGAGTTAAATCTCCACGTAGTGGGCCGAAGTTTTGATAATTGGCCCAAACGTAATGACAACCCCACTGGCGCATGATCTGATACTAGGATGGTACCTATAGTCATTTGTTCAGTGATAGAGAGTAGTGATTTTGAGATGAGAAAATAATCTATCCTTGAATAAGAGATATGTGGATGCGAATAAAAAGTAAATTCCTTGTCTGAAGGGTGAAAATATCTCCAAACATCCACTAAATCTACCTCAATTGCTTTTCGTGCCTGTGAGGGTCGTGTAATACCCCATGTATACGTTTTATCAACCTTAGGGTTCCTAACATTATTGAAATCCCCACCTAATACTACATAAGAGTTTCCAAACTGTGTAATTTCATTACTCAGCTCTACAAAGAAGCCCGGGAGGTCTGCTGTTGGACCGTATATGTTCATAAAAGTATACCTAATACCAAAGAGTTCAGCATCTATAGCTAACCATCTCCCCTCCTCATCTGATTGTTGTTTAAGTATTTTAATATTAAAATTCTTCCGAATTAAAATAGCAACTCCCCTCTGACTAGAAGACCCGGCACTATATAGAACTTTCCCAACCCAATCCTTTTGCAATAATAACAAGTCTGCCTTTTCCAAATATGACGGCTGCGACCGTGCTGGGTTCGCTCCAGTTCAAATCCCGCTTCCACATCGATGCCCAGTTTTTCAACCAGTATGTTGAGCACAAAACCACGTAGATCTTGTTTCTCTACCTTTTCAGGTATGCCCACCACACGCACATTATTCCGCCTACCTGCATCTTCTAAGTACGTAACTTTATCCTGGAGCTTTTTTAATAGTTTGATATGGCGGAGTCTATGCTAGCCCCTCGGCTGTTGCTAGCATCTTCCAGGTCAGAAATCCTAGTTTCAGCCTCCGTCACCCACGCACTGAGTTGCTCCACAGTGGTTTGTAGCGTTTCGAGGCCTGTTTTCACGCTGCTCACTTCTGCTGCTATCCCTTGCAAAAGACTTTTGATGCTGGCAAGCTCGTACATGGTGTTGTCAGGTGTGGCAGGGCTGTGATCTCGCGCGTCCATCTTGTTCTCCATCGCGTTCTTTTTGGATTGTCTCGTTGAACGAGGATGGTTTTGCTTCGGGTCCTGTGACATATTTGTTAATAGCACTGTCTGAAACTATTTTAGCAAAGTTTATTCCAGATATGTGGCTGTGGCATGGGGGTAGGGAAGCCCAGCAGATTGGAGCCAAATGCTAGGCAGCCATGTCGGTGTCCCACTCCACCGGAAGTCTACTCTGGATTATGTTTTAATGGAGAAAATATTTTCTGGTTTTCCCTCTGATGATCAGCGGCTGCTCTGCCTGAACTCCCTGTGATTTACACTTTCCTCATGAACAGATGGCTTTAATTGTTGCTTAACTAACTGCTTACTGATGCTAACTGTCCTGGGCTCATGAGCCAGTGAACACAGCCAGCCGGAGACTGAGCACAGCCTCAGAGACAAACTGCAGACAGTCTGATGATAGGGAATCCTGTTCTGACATAGCCTATGGAGTTTCCTGATGGGCAGATAATGTTAACTACTTTTAGTAAGTACTTTGGTACTCTATTTCCTGTCATCGAAATGACCTCACCTGCTGTTGGATACTGTGATTTGTCTCACTCACCATAATATTCATGATGACATACGATAAACATGAAAACTAAATTGTAGTAATTAGGAACATTCATCTATTCAGTAACTATTAATGAGGTTCTTACCTAGCTTTTTTTATGCAAGGCTGTACCTATCAGAGCTGAGAAAAGAGCATGCATCATCAGCTGCCCCAAACAGCAATTAGCCCAGTGAACCTGTGAAGCAATAATAAGGAATACACATTAATTTTTACTTATGAGTGACCCATTTGTGCAACAGCTGTGACTTTTTTTCTCCAACAAGTACAGAGATGAATATGTTTATAGAAACAAATTTGTTGCGCTATCGAGCAGATGAGAAAAAGAAATTCCCCATTAAGAGTCCTGCTAAACTGCAAATGAGATGTTCTGTCGGTCGGATACTATGACAGGATGAAGTGAACTAATAGGATTATTTCTGTGCGACTTCTTGGATTTTCACTAGCATGGAGGAGTACTCTGGAATACTGAGAAACAAGAAAACTTTTTGTTCACTAATACAACAATTAGGGTGTTAGGAAGACATGATTCAACATTCAATTTTAGCGTTTGGAGTTTTATTGGATAGTTTTATTTTTTTGTACAGTCTTAGTGTCCTGTAATGAACTAAATGTTACACAATGAATGTGTTTATATTTCTTGAACATTTTTAAATGAACTCTCTATTGTTCCACATAACTAATACAAACAAATAAACATCAAGAAATGAACCCCACAAGGGCCACTAACCCAATGCAAACCTTTGCATACACCATGACAGGCAGTGGTCTTCCAGGCTGTACAAAAAGCACAGCAGCAAGTGAGGAACGTCTGGGCCAGGGGATGGCCACAGTTCAGTTCAAGTGTTTCTTAGTCACTAAGATAACCTCTCCTATATGGTGGCAGCCGAGGGGATCTGGCTGACTCAACAAGAGAAATCAGTACTGACGTGCATTTTCTACTTGTCTGCTGTGTTGTGAAGGCCTTCCTCACTACGGGATTCCTTTGGAGTAACTTGTTTATTGGCTTCTCAGCGACTACTCAATGCACACCACTAATTTTGACTTACAATTAAATCAGTTATAATAAGAACCATAAATAAATACCAGGAATTTTAATGACTTCAGATTGAACATTGTGTTAAAGAATAAGTCACAGGGTTTTTCCTCTGTCTGTACAGGAACAAGTTGACCTTTATGTTTGATATCCAGTGTTTTTCATACATTTTTGTTGGGTAACTACAGCTTATTACAGCAATGCACTCTTCTGCATCCTCACGCACCAATTGATACAGTGACTAATTGTGATTTTTATACCTTCCAAAAGAAAAAAAATACAAGAATGTTTTCTAAAATTTTTGGTTTAACATATGAAACTATAGGTATTGGCATAAAGTAAGAATTAGCTTCTGCCTTCAAAAATAATACATGTTAAACTTGATAACATATGTGGCACCAGGATCAGACTTCAACCCTGCCTAAAGCACAAAACATTTTCCATGGACAGCAGACTAAAAAGAAACAGTCTCTCTAGTTAAATCTCTTGCTTCTCTTGCATCTTTTATGACCCTCCTTGTCTGTGCAAGTTCATGCAGGAAAAACATTAAACCAGGAGCAGGGATGACAAGCAAAAAATGGTCAGGCAGAAAACCTTTGTTAAGTCTCAGAAAAACAGAAAAAAATAAAGTCTTACACATGTATTAGTTATCACTCCGACACGAGCACAAAGAGCTTTTCATGACTTCATATTCCAGGCACGCTCAAGTGGGTGGAAAATAAGAAGGAATCCAACCAGGGTGCAATCAATACTGGGGCTGTTATATGTTGGTGGGTTTATGTAGGGGCAGTAATCTCTATATGGGTTCATCAGCTGTTGCCACAAAATCCACATGTGCTGCTGCTCTGCGGTCCGCGTGATGATTATAGTAGGAAGACAACCGAGAGAAGCCGATGAAGAAGACAAGGAAGAAGAATGATGGAAGAAAAGGCTCACCTCAGCTTAAGACAAACAGCAGCACTTATTCTTGGTTCAGCTCCTCGGTGGTCCTAAGAGAGACATATTTCAACTGTCCTACAACAGACTTACAACGGTGATGGTAGAGGTATTTCACTCACTGACTGAAGCATGATGTTGACTTTTCAATAGAGGGAGCCATTAACAACCACCGACACTAGGACGACAGACTCAAAGAATCACTCACTGGAAAGCAACACTTATTTCCACTCATTCATTTTTTAAGAGCAGACTGAATTCTCTATAAATTTCCCCATGAAGGAGCTGTTGTGTGTGTGTGTGTGTGTGTGT